>PVIC010039109.1:0-17250 GCA_004025085.1 Thryonomys swinderianus
TCTCTCTCTCTCTCTCTCTCTCTCTCTCTCTCTCTCTCTCTCTCTCTCTCCCTCTCCCCCCCACATGCTGCCCAAGGGAGGCTCTAGTTTTCAGATTCAATAGGGTGGGAGTTGCTGAAACATTCCTCTTATTTATTATGTGCCGGGATATAAACAGGCCATGTCCTTCAAAAAAGGAGAGGCTTTGGCTAAATTGCAAGTGTATCTCAAGGCTGATATTCTAACCGGACTGGGGTTTTGACTGTGTGTCACTCTCAGTATAAATCTGTAGACTCCTGCCACAGTTATTTCTCTAAAGTTACCTATAGTACTTCATCTCCCCTTCCACTCCTTAGACTGGGTACAACACTTGACATCTAGTGAGCTACTAAAAAGAGAAGACATGTGCTTATGCAGGGGATGATAAAAAACATGAAGAATAACAATCATTGTCAAGGGAACACACTGAGATTTTCTAGACAAAAACAATATTAAAGGAGAAGCAAAGATAAGAATTTAGATTACACCTACCAAATATTTCATAACAAATAATATATATAACTGGAGTTATAAAACAGAAATAAGGAATTATAATATACTCTCTATAAGCAATACTGTATGTGATAAATATTAGGCTTGAAATAAAGAACTCAAAAAAATGGATAAAGCCTTGGGCTGGAGAGGAGTAGCAAATTAAAAAATGAGGCACAAAAATTCTGCAAGTGTTATTATATAGATTATTTATCAATTTACTGAATACCATAAAAAAAACATTGGGCCTTGTATCCAGACACAAGATAATGTTCCTAGTCTCCCCTTTCATTATCAGATATCCTCACTCCAGACATTAATTTTTTTGTGCATCAGCCTTATTGTGGTAAGATGGAATTCTGCAACCCAAAATTTTTGAGTGTTTTTTTAGATTAAGCTTGTTGATACACTGAAATTTAATAAACATTTTCCAAATGTTAATTACTACCATCAAATGAATACTTTGTTCAAATATCTTATAAGAAGAAAAACACTGCTATATCAAACTGTGCCTCAAAAATCTAGAAGAAAAATAAAATACCCTAAATAGGAAATAGTTAATAATAATGTCAAAAACATAGTAAAAGAGAAGTCTAGATTTCCACTACCTAAACAAGGAGAAGATAAACATACCAAAGATTTATTATTTTGTATTTTATAAAGATTGTTTCACTAGAAAATACCTACAGAGTGAAAGCATTCATCTTCTCAAAATCAACCTTATGTCAGTGGAAGGCTTTCACTTGTACTGTTTATTAGTTTAAGAAAGATGCCTTCAATTTCTAGTTTGCTACAAGTATGTGGGCAATTGGTTTCATGAAGTGATTTTCTCCCTCTGTGGAATTCTTTTTTTTTAATCTAAGATGCAAAATTATGTTGCTTGTTGATTGTTAATAACTTTGAATTTCTGCAATTTACTATTACAGAGTAATTATTTACTTTCTATACACTGATAATTCTTACTTGATAAAAACCTTGCTATGCTATTTTTGTGACTATGTTCATGAGGAATACTGGTTTTCAGGTTTCTCTTCTTGGAATATTTTTGGCCTGTAATGATAAAACACAGACCTTGTAAAAAAAAAAAACAATTGTAGTTATTTTTGCTCTATTTACCAAAGAACTGGCACTATATTTTACTTAAATATTTAATAGAATTAATTCATCAGTAAAAAAGGTGCTCTTAAAGTTTGTTATTTGCTTTTCTTTTTTTTTCAGGAAAATAATCTCAGCCTAAAAATTCAGTTACTTACAGACTATTTTCAATTTCTTCTTGAAATAGCTATAGTAATGTGTCATTTAAACAATTGATCATAATAATATCACATTTACTAATTGATCATATTTCCTTTCTGATATAATTATTATTTTTTTGAGACAGAGCCTCACTATGTAGCCCAGGCAAGTCTCAAACTCAGCAATCTTCCTGTCTCTGCCTCCCGGGTGCTGGGCTTACAAGCATGAGCCACCACACCTGGCCTAATATAATTATTAACATAGGTTAATTGTATTCAGTTACTATGTGTTTCTCATGAAGTTTATGATGTATATTTCATTAGAATTCTATTTTAAAATGTTATGACTTTTTCTTTAACATAAATTAAAGTTTCTTTAAATATAATATAAACCTATTTCTCATGTTTCTTTAGCTCAGAAAATATTTCACATAAAATATCATCTGCTACAGATTTGTATATAATGGAAGAAATAATCAAACTTTAAAATAAGTGAAGGACTTGAGAAAAACATTTTTTGTGTTTTGTCTCTATATTATTAAATAAATCTTGATAATTTTGTTATTTAATAGTCATTTTTCTTTATTGTCACCTTGACCTTTCAAGTGCTTTGGAATTTGTTTTTGTCACCAGGAATCCAACCCATGACCCGTGCTCATGAGGCACGCCCTGGAACCACTGAGATAAATCCTTGGTCCCTGCTAAGAATTTGTTTTAACATCTTCCACTGTAACCAAAGACTTGCTAGGTTCCTTTGGTATCATTTAGCTTGTGTTGTGTTTTGAGGATATAGTATGAAATCATTCAGGGTGCCATTTATTATACACTTCATTTAATAAAATCTTTCTCCTTTAAGAAGTGTAGTCCTGGGCCGGAGGGTTAGCTCAGTGGTTCCAGCGCCTGCCTTGCAAGCGCAAGGACCTGAGTTCGATCCCCGGTTACCACATATAATGCTGGGCGTGGTGGCTCACGCCTGTAATCCCAGCCCTTGGGAGGCAGAGACAGGAGAATTGCTGAGTTCGCGCCGGCTTGCCTGGGCACCATAGTGAGCTCAGGGCCAGCCTGAACTACAAAGCGAGACCCTGTCTCCAAAAAGCAAAAAAAAAAATAAAATAAAATAAAAAGAGGTGTAGTCCTTATATAAAAGATACCTCATATCTAATAGTGTCTATTATTAATATCATCAGATATCTTGGCTTCTAAATCAGAATATCTACCTATTTCTTCGTGTTATTTGTATATTTACTTCCAATACTTTTGAGTTTTTCTCATTTACAAAAGCATAAATTGGAATTTGGTTTTATCTACCTGAACCTACATATCTGTTAGATTAACCTCAGTTAATTAAAATGGTAAAAATTATCAACTTTCACTTGTTGCTCTGAATGTCCTTCACTTCATTCTTACTTCATATCCAGAACCCAGGTTTATGGGAAGTCCTTGCTTGGAGTCATCAATTGCTGAGGGCCGAAAAAAAGAAAAAAAATGGCAAAACACTCAGTTTCGTAAAGTGAGGATGGATGTTATTTTATGTTCCCAACTCAGTGCTGAAAGTAAGCTACATGACAGCTAACTCCTAATCATGAGATGTGTGGTCCCCTTGTGTGGTAGCACAAGACCCTAACTACCAAACATATCAGTTCATTTTATATTTGATTTTCATATTTTCGTGCTGGAAAATTACACTTTATACAATATTTTGGCTTCTATTTTATCACATTTTATTACTCTGAGTAAGATGGGAAGGAAAGTAAGCTGTTATGTCTCTGTGAAGTGATACACAATAGAACTGTTGAGTTGGAATGATTAGTTCTGCCCTTCACCCCGTATTGACTGTTAGCAGACACCATTCTGAGGAGCACAGTATCTGACATATTGGTGGTATAACCTCTAGCACGTCTCCCACACTTAGCTAAAGATATCAGAGTTTATTGGGCTACGTCATGAGCTGGATACTGGCATAACAATGTCATCTTACACTGAAAATAACCAGAGATTTCCCATAACTATGCTAATCATTATACTAACTGATTTTATATTTTTTCCTTTTTTGGAAGGGTATTTTTAAATTTAATTTTATCTGTAATTGAATTCTTTAGTGCTACATTTTATATACACACCACAATCACACTCAACATTGGGAATTTGTACCAGTATATGACAAGAGTTGATTCTCATTTTTATGCATTAAAATAAACCTTTTTAAAGGAATTTCACACTCAAAATATTAGTCCAAGCACTTTTATAATTTATAGTGTCAATTGTATATAATTTCTAAATCTAACTCAAGGTATTGTATTGCTTAAAATCAATAATATTGCTTTTACAGTTGAAGAAGTGTGCATTTGTAAGCAAAATTTAGTAGCTGAACTCTCTCATTGTATAAAAGAAGAAAACAAGGATAAGAGAAATTGTTAGCTTTCTGTATTCTGATCTCACCTTTCAAAAAACATCCTGCACAAAATATCTCTGTAATTCCAATTGACTGCTCAATCTGTAGTTTGAATATTATACTACATTCTTATTCTTCAGTAGTAGTATAATAAAATACTATAATTTGAGCATGGCAAAATGTTTCAAATCAATTCTTATTTTAGTTAAAGGTAAAATCTGTCCAGAGAAGGACTACTACAGAGAAAATGTGGTCATACATTGTGAACATTTTCCCCTTGAAATAGTCACATGTCATTGGTCATCTGTTTATGTTATAAATTCTGACAATTTTCCAAGGTTCAGGGTTCAGAAACTTTGTGGTTAATTTATACAACGTCACATACTGCTCTGAAAAGAATTCCATAATTCACAACTGTCCTCATTGTTGCTGTCTGATGTACTTAGCATATTTTTGTATAGACTCATGAACTAACTGTCTATGAAATATCACATGTTGTAACAGGGTTAGTGACAGGATATATGGATGACTAGAAAATGTCAAGAGTCCGTTGATTCTGTCTCTTCATCTTAGAAGATACAAATCAAAACACATCACACATGAAAAATTCTACAAACTATTCAGAGTCTGAATTCCACATAGGAAAAAATAATAAACTCATATTTAATAATATTGTCAGTATGTATTTTTCCAAGGTTTGCAAAGTATGTGCAGTAAAAAGCTCTACTTTTGTTAAATTTATACCAAACATTCTCTTTAAATCAGTGCTTGCTAGGTTGTCAGCTGCTTAGCAAAGTTTTTTTGTTTTGTTTTGTTTTGTTTTTTTTGACTATTAATTCATGGTTTTCATGACCTTCTTTAACAATGCTCAAAAATATTTAATAAAAATGTTTCTGAAGACGTGAAATAATCCACTTGTGAACAATGCTTGGTAATATTAGCTCATCTTCTGCTATGACTAGGAAATCGGTCACTTGACAGCATGATAATGACATGTGACTGGTGTCACATCCCAGAGGTTTTAGGTTCTCAAAGAGTCTTTTGAATATCACTGCTTTCTGATAGTAAAAATAAACAAAAATTCCTTCTATTCTTGACATCAGAAATTAAGAAATTCCATTGAGCTCAAAAGATATTTATCTACTTTTTATGTCACTAACATCCAGTTCTATCTGTAATCCCACATGACATCAGAGTCTCTGCTATCATCATGGACCCTGAAAAATTTTAGGAATAGTAAAATAACTGTCCTGGCCATTGAAGGTGAATGAGAAGGGTTCTGTTGTACTGATGCTAAGTCATTCTTTTTCTGCACTTCCCAAATATTTCAAGGGATGCAATTATATTAAAAAAAATTTGTTGATGTGATATTCAAATGTAAGCTGAATTATATTTGTACTAGTGGTTAAATCTTCTTAATTGTGAGGAATTATGGGGCTAGAATTCTGCTTCTCTGTACTGTAAGTTTAAAGACAGAAGTCCAAGCCTGGGGAAGATAAGCAGACTGCTGTTTTGATATATCTACTCTATCTCTCTAAAACATTGTTTAGTCTCAGTAAACCTCTCATATGCACTGTAAGACCTCCTTACTTCGTTGTGGAACTACAGTGACACCTGGGCAGTACAGTCACATCTCCAACACATTTATGCAAAAGTAAGTGTTGAGCAAAAGGGATGCTTTCAAGGGAATGGAAGGTGCTGAGATGTACATTAGCTTTCTGTTGCTGAAACCAAACATTTAGCACCCACAACTTAAAGAAGGAAATGTTTATTTTTGACTCCCAGTTTCAGAAGGGTCAGTCCAAAGTCACCTGGCCCTCAGGCAGAAAAGTCAAGGGGGAAGACAACTGCGGAGATGAGCAGCTTCTCTCCTGACAAGCAGCAGACAGAATTAGAGGAAATGAGCAGAGGGAGCGGAGTGGGAATAAGATACAGTCCCCCTAGTCAGCACTCATTATTCATTCAGGCACACCCTCGAGTACTCTTTTCTTTTCTTTCTTTCTCTCTCTTTTTTTTTTTTTTTATACCAAGGATTGAATTCCAGACCTTGAGCTTCTGAGGAAGGCACCAGAACCACTGGGCTAAATCCCCAATCCCAGCAAGTATTCTTAACTAATCTGTCAAACACATCACATTTACAATCATCATTTACTATCCCAAAACACTTCTGATTAGCATTTGCTCAGCTCAGTTGTAAATACTCATAGGATGCTATTACTATTTCTTTACAAAAGTGTAAGATTAAAGATATCTCATACAAAGGACATTGACGGAGGAATACATACATTTTGTGACAACATGTCAGAACAAAATAAGAAAAAAAATCATCTGTGTTCAAAATCTGAAATATATTTATTATCCCTATAGAAAAAGTTCAAATCTCTACCTAGGTCAAGACATGAAGCAAAAGAATGTCATGGCAAATAAATGCCTTTTCATTTTTCATTCAATCTTTAGAGAGCTAAGCTTCAGATAATTAAATAGCAATGTTTTAGAAGTGAGGTTGCCACAAAAAATGTAATAATAATGAATCTACTTTAATAAGGATGTCATTCAGCAAAGATGGAAATGTAAACTTCTTAAACTTTTATGGACAGATGAATTATATGTGAGGATTGTTAATGGGATTTCCAAAAGCCATTGATTGTTGAAGTCAGTTTTTGAATCCTCAGGGAATTTCCAGTTTGAAGACATAATGTCAGGCGGAGCATTTGTGTAATAAGAACAATGGTTTTATATAACAGGAAATAGGGAGACAGATCTTTCTCAGATGGGAAGCGGATCAAGACATAGAAGAAAAGGGAAGGGAGGGAAAGGAAAAGGGAAGAGAAAAGAAATTTAATATTGGTTATGCACAAGAACCAATTTTACAAAAATAATATAAATATTTTTCACTGCAAGTTTAATAATAAAAAAGAGAAGTATCTCAACACAGGTCAGTATGAATCCTTCCACCCTCATCTTCAACATGAGGAAAGTGGAACCCATGGAATTAAACACTAAGAATTAAGATACTGTTTAGTATTTACCAGGCAGTTGTGTCTGAGCGAATGGTAACTTGTTATGTCATCAGTATTGTGTTATTATAATTATGTCATCCTTATCATAAACAGAATAGTCAGTACAAAATTTTGTGATAATTTAAGTTCTATCCTTGTTGCAGTTCTTTGCTGCAATTAATTTCTCATGTTGTTAGAGAATGTGACATGTGTTTCCCAGTCATGGTGAGTGGGAAGAAGGAAGGTAGAATTTCTCATGGACAGTAGTCCCTTTTGTATTCCCATTTAGAACAATGTGCATAAATAAACTTTAAAAATACTGTTAAAAGTAAGAAATTTCATAGTTTTCACAAATCTAAGTTGTACATATGTTAATAATAATTGGTATGAGAGTATAAGAAATATATTTTAAGATTGTAAACATGTATTGACAAATGAAGTCCTTTATAAAGATATTTATTCAAGATCTGATGCCCCAGTCTGAATCAGATTTGCCTTATCTTTGAAAATTTTAATTCTTCATATCTAATGTTCCATTTTTTTGTCATGACACATAACAGTGCCACATAAGAATATTATTTTCTTAATATTAATATTTCTTGAACTTTTCTAAGTAATGTACATACATTTCATATGAAAAATGTGTTTTAAATGATGCCTTCCACATAAATGGGTGCATTCATCAGTGCTCACCAGAGAAACGGACTTAACGCAAGACCTATAAATTGAGAAGGCTTTATGAGGTAACTGACAGGTACAACCCACAGAGCCAGGTGTGGCAGAGTGCAGAAGGGCTGTGTGCTCCCTGGGGATCCAGGGAATCCAATCAAAGAGTCAAGTCCCAGACGTCACTGTAGCACCCCATGTGCATCCATCTCAGGAGGCTGAAGGACCCAGGGTGGAAGGCTGAAAGGTCTTTGAGAAGAGCTCCTGTAGCTGGAAACTTAGGAGTCAAAGTTGAAGTGAAGGCAGAGAACAGAGCGCCTTGGTAGAAACAAGTGAGCCCACCTTCCCCTATAGGTTGTTTGTATCTCTTACTGTGAGATGAAAAAGACATGGGTCTTTCTGCCTTCTGCAGTATTGTATGCCTAGTGTCTACCACAATACTAGAAAGTGGGTGAACGTGGCACACATTTTGAATGAGGGAAAAGGTGTATACAAATAAAATTTATGTGCAAAACATAACTAGTCTGTTCCTAAACAAACAATAATTTATTCACTCTAAACATGTGTCTAGCAAATATTCTACTTACACTGGATAACATTTTGACAAAATTTTATTGACATCACATTTTATAGACTGTGAAATTGTCCCATGAGCAGCATCTGTAAGATAAAGAAAGGGAATTGGGAATGACTAGAGCCGAAAGACCTGAGAGAAGACCTGTCAAATACAGCAAAAATCATGGTCCTCATGGGGTTAATGGCTTTTATTTGACAGTTGCGCTTTGCTTTACTTTAATTGGATATACAATTTTCTTTGCGTTGCAGTTGACAACACTTCAAGGACAACTACTGAACCCTGTGGGGGTAGGAAAAAATAACAGATTGCCAGATAGACTAAAAAACAATTTAGCACACAGCAAGAAGAGAAGCGCGAACTCAAGTTGAAACATCCTATGTAGACAATGTCATCACAACACCTCCAGATAAAAAAGAAGAAAAACACCCCTGAAAGTCTCAATTAGAGAATCAAGGTGAACCTAATCACTTCTCTTGAAGCACTGCCATATATTTGACATAAACTTTAATTGGTAGCAACAAATTTCAAGGTATCAATTGGAAGAGAAATTCTCTTTCAGAAAAATAATCCAGGTAGGAGAGTTCACTTCATGTTTACCTTCTAAAGCTCATTTGGTTTAATGGATCTGTAGACTTGTCTGCTTAAAACAAACAAACAAACAAACACAAACACTTGCCTAAGGTTTTTCTTTTTTTTTTTTTTTTTTAGTAGTAAGTGATTGTGGGGTGGGTAGGGGAATGGGGAAAGATGTGAATTAAATCATGTGATATACTGGTACAAATTTACACTATTGAGTGTGATCATGATGTACACACATGTACCAAAAAGATAATAATAAACTAAAAAAAAAACACCTCTTGCCTATTATTCAAAATGTATCAATTTCTTTTTCATGTGGTGTGATCCCAGGAAAATTTTCCTGATGTACACAAATATGTATATGCAGGCACACACAGGCAATTCAGCAGCCAGTTAAATTGGAAGTTGGGAGGACTGAGTATTGCTATGCATTGTAAAGTTAAAAATTATCTTCAGTGCATACCATTTGCTTACTTTTAAAACTATCTTCAATTCCCATACAGTATATTTAATTCTAGAGTTTCTATTATTAGTATTTTCCTCTCTACAAGCTGAGCATGCAATTCAAATTTCATTGAACAAGAAGGAATTAACTTGCTCTGAAATTGCTGAGCGTTAAGGTAGACTCTTCCATGTAGAATATCACAATGTCACTTCCGTAGTTTAGATCAGAGTTGTGTACTAAAGGCTTGTTCCCTAGAAAGATGCTTTTGGAAGGTTCTGGAACATATGTAAGAGTCATAACACAGTGCATGCCCTTCAAGTCCCTGGGAGCTTACTCCATTTTGAATGTCTAGTCTGCTCAAAGGGAGAGTTGGCCTGGCCATGAAGAATTTGCCATGCATGTCCACCATGGTGTGGACTACCCTGTACTGGAGTCCTCAGAGTAGTAGGTCTACTCATACACAGACTGGGAACAACAAAGTCATCAAGCAAATAAATCCTCTCTCTTTGTGTTAACTATCTTGGGTATTTGTTATAATGACGTGACCGATAGACTCATGTAGGGAAACATGGTCAATGACTTTGTACTTTGGATGCCATATTTTCAGCAAATCCTCCACTTAGAGGTGAACACATAGTTTGAAAAAAAAAAGTTCTCTATCTGTAATTATTTCAAAATTCTCCTAAACCAAATATATGAGTCAACTTTCTGCCACTCTAGCAAGATGACTGAGGTAATTAATTTTTAAAAGAAGGTTTAGTTATTTTTGAGATTTTAGTCCCTGATGGGGAATATAAGGCAGAAGAAACCACTCAGGTCATGAGGCAGGATGCAGAAATGAAGTAGAGAATCCCGCAGTCAGCTTTGAGTTCTCTCAAAGACACAAGGAGATACTAAGCATTTCCCATCTTCCCACAGCACCAGCATAGAAACCCACCTTCTGACCATACCATTGTAACAATCACTGACCCATTCCTATTACCAAAGCAAACAAATAAAAGATGAAAATAAGAACAGTCAACATAAGCTCTAAATTTAGAATAAATAAAAAATAAGACACTATAACTACCAAGACTATTTACATAAGGGCCAGAGATTTAGCTCAGTGATTCTGGCATCTGTTTTGCAAACACAAGTCTCCCCCACCAAAAAAAAAAAAAAAAAAAAAAAAAAAAAAAAAAAAAAAAAAAAAAAAAAAAAAAAAAAAAAAAAAAAAAAAAAAAAAAAAAAAAAAAAAAAAAAAAAAAAAAAAAAAAAAAAAAAAAAAAAAAAAAAAAAAAAAAAAAAAAAAAAAAAAAAAAAAAAAAAAATTGGCAACAAAACTATTTACATAAGGACTTAGCTATTCGTAGAATTAGAATACTATCTAGGGGGGTAGCATTGAGCCAAAAAAGAGAAGAAAATGGCCATATTTGTATCGCTGGAATTGCATAAAATAAAAGAGAATGCATTACTTTTTATATAATTAATAAAGACTGAATTTATTGTCTTAGGACATTAGATATGGCACTTATTTACTCTTTCAAATTTTGTATATAAAGACAATTTCATGGATCTCTTAGATTATTAGCCCAAAGCAATAATGACTCAAAATGCTCATAAATAGTCTACTTCATAATAATGAAACTCTGAAGCCATTGCACTGGTTTTGTCTGGCAGCATTAATTCTCACTGCATATTAAATGTGTGATCATGGCCCATATGTTGAAAGTTGGTTGACTTCAGTTGTTTCA
This sequence comes from Thryonomys swinderianus, assembly GCA_004025085.1. Lineage (NCBI taxonomy): Eukaryota > Metazoa > Chordata > Mammalia > Rodentia > Thryonomyidae > Thryonomys > Thryonomys swinderianus. The sequence continues at coordinate 11,137 of PVIC010039109.1, forward strand.
TCTGGGAAATAAGGATGATCAGAGTGCCTTCCTTTTGGTGTTAGTACAGAACACAAATGAAAATACTGAACAGGCTCCTGGAATTATGTCTAAAACACACATAGCATGTATCCCAGATTAACTGTTTTTCTGCTCTTAAGGAATGTATAACTTACTGAGATGTTCAGATATATACTTTATTTTTCCACTGTGTGTCTATGCTATGTGCAAATGCAAAATTCTAGGGATAATCTTTCATCATCCTGCATAACTGAAGGTAGATTTTAGATACAAAATACCTTATCTAAGAGAAATATCTAATTTACCATTCAGGCCACCATGACTGATAGTGAAGAGAAGTGATATCTATAATTATATTAAAGTAATGGGTTTAAACAAGAAGAGACTTTAGGAAAGCCATGTGTATATGATCAATTTACTTTAACCTGGCATTGATTTCTTTTTTTTTTTTTTTTTGCTTTTTGGTATGGGAGATTGAACTCATAATCTTACATTTGTGAGGCAGGTGCTGGAACCCTGAGCTAAATCCCTGGCCCTGGCATTGATGTTTGATTTTTGACAAATCACAAGGAAAGAAGAGAGAGAAGATCAAAGGTAGCTGGATGCATAATTTATGGCTTGTGAAGTCGATGGGATTTTTAGGTTGTAGCAAAGAATTTATCATGGCTGGTATTTACAGATATAGACATAGAATTTTTTTAAAGGTTTAGATCATACTTTTAATCCTGAAATAGCACTTTATGTTATAAGTAATGAGAACACCGTGGATGAATTTAATCAAAGGTTGACATGGTCAGTTTTGAATTTCGGAAGATACTTCCAACTGCTTTGCTTTCCATGTTGGGAGCGGTGAAAATCTAAATGCAGAAAGTTCCCTGTAGTAGTCTGAGCTGGAAATGATGAGACCGTGATTAGTTCACGGGATGTAACAATGGAGAGAGGGAATGAGACGGAGTCGCTTGGCAAATGGATGCAACAAGAAGCACTGAGCATCCGATGTGTACATACTAGAGAAGGGGAAAATGAATATGATCCAGGTTCTAGCTCAAACGAGCAAGTGACCTGTAATTAACAAGGTTAGCATAAGGAGGGGAGGGAGAGAATGTAAGGAATTGCACTTTAAGTATAAGTTCTTGGTTTAAGACGTTGGTAGCCATCACACTGAGAAATACTATGTACTTGTCCATATATGATGAAATGAGAATGCTCTGTGCTATTTGAATAGACTTGTGATGTCACCTTTTCATTGTATAGCAAGAGGTTGAAAGAGGAGGCTTCGACAAAAATTCTCTTAAATATGCTGCCCACTGTAGATTCACCTACTTTTGCTCCTTAAACAGAAAATTGAATCAGTTATTAAATTGCTTTATTAAATTGTTGTTATTAAATTGTTATTAAATTGCTTTCAGCGGGTCATAATCGATAGAAATGAGTTTTCAAGAGGAGACGAGAACACCCTGGATGTCACGAGGCAGAACACCGTGAAGGAATATAATTTGTTCCTTTGTTCTGTCCTGGAGACCAGCTCTGAAGACCTGGGTAGGTCACGGCACACAGGTAAGCAGTGAATGCTGCTCTCAGCAGTGTCCTAGGAGGCAGAAAAGCTAAGCGAACACGCTAAGAAGCTGCAACATGGAACACCCATCCTCTCTTCGATGTATAGTGTCTGATCCTGCAAAGTTGTTTTCACGGAAACCAAGTTTCTGGGCTCTCACTTTTAGATCAAATACCAGAAGCTGTAAATCGTTTTGGAATATGCAATACAAATACCTAAGGAAGATTCTTGGTAGTGTAAATACTGCCTATATCCCCAAATATATTTCACTGAAATAGTTCCTTTCCTTACCTTAAGTGACCTTTAAAAATATTTACACATCACTCTAATTACCTTAACATAGGTGAAATGAAAGCCAGAAAGAGGTTCAGCTTGTTGAGGGAGAAAGCAAGGTGATTTCTGTAATGCTAAAGAGGTCAGCCCCAGAGAAATGCCATTATTTGTTTGTTTAAAATAAAAGCCTGCTGGGCTTTCTCCATGCGAAGTTTCTGCTCACCCCCTCTGCCGCTGAGATCTGGTCTCCAGAACTACAGACGCAAACTCTGGCCCCTTGAGATCAATCTTGCTTCTTGCTGATGATCATGTCTCCAGGCAGGTGGCCCCGTGTAGCCTTATTTATGAGTTCCCTTCTCTTAGATCATTTCCAGAAACAGAGATCTGAAATGATTGCCAAGTGCTGGGAAATACATTTGTCTATTTTTAAAACTTAGCTACAGTGTTTTGATTCTGCTTCTGTCCTTCTGTTTGGCTTTAGAAAGAATTATGCTTTTACTCATCTGAAGCTGATGTTGCTCCTTCAAAGACAAAGCCTGGACCCTGAGTCTTACTCATTTGTATATCCGAGTCACATTGAAAGGCTCAGGAAAGTCTTCTTGAAATAATTTTTTATCATAAACATTCTTGGATTTCTGTTGACAATGTTGATGCTGTATTGTAACAAGGATTTTTAAGGACACATTTGCAATAATCACTGTTTATCCTCTTTCTGCTTCTCTATATAGTACTTACCTACTGCATTTCAAAGGCATTCTGTTAAGGTCAGTATGTTGGATCATATTTTGCAATAGGACTTGGATCTCTGATAATAGAGTAAGCGTTCATAAACCATCATTAAATAAAAGTCAAAAAATTAATTTTCAAATGCTCTCTCCTTCTTTTACCTATTTTTGTTATTTTACTGACAGATAAGCTACTAATTTTCTCAATTATCCAAAATAAATGTGTATGCCTAATCAAAAAAGGAAAATACAATATGAAATTAAATACTTTCTTACATTTGTTGTAGTTAAAGGATTAATTTTTTCAAGATAATATGTTTAAAGTTATAACACAGTATGATCTTTCATTTGATCATCTCACTAATATATTTGAATTAATTACATTTTTATTATTCATTGATTATTTTATTCTGAATTAGGTTGGTTAATTCATGAAAAAGAAATCTTTCAAATGACTTTATTATAGCATTAGTTTTACTCTACTAAATGTGTATTTTTTGAAAAATATAAAATAATGTCTAATGATTGTCATCTTTTCACAATTATTTCTTTACTTATTGGATTCTCATAAGAAATAGGTTTCTATGAGAACAATTTGGTGCACTGATGATCAGAGGAGATTCTACTAGCACAACAAATACGGTACTTAGGAGGGAATATGCAGTCTGAATTGATGACAAAGATTAGTTTATGTCTGTATCTTGGAATGTATTCTATTTTTAAGGTGACATCTATGTATGACTTTATTCAGGCTGTATTTGTATTTAGAGGAAATTTATTTTCTATTTTAGTTTACTCCTATATAACTGTGGTATGTAGTGTTTACGTCCCTTATGGGAACTTGTTGCATGGACATAACACATTGCTTCCCTCCACCTCACTTCCCTATATATTTTGATCCTTTCCCCTTTGAGAAGAATCTCTCCCCACTTGATGGTGTCTGTCTTTTGTTTCCCTCATTAGAGAGATATAGTTTCAAGTACTTTTAGATTAAACTTGTATATACAAACAAAATCTAAAGCGTTATGTGAAGATACTCCAAATTTTTATTTTGTGAACTCTTGCATTTATACATTGTGACTAACAACTTAACATCATAGAACTCAAAACTAATCCAAAGCTACATTATTACTCTTTATATCTTCAATTTCAGTGCATCAGGGTAATTTTAAACACCTCTGAAAATTGTTCTTGCTGTCAAACTAATGTGTTATCATTACTGAGTGAAACAGATGTACAGGACAAGTATAAATATCTTGCTAATGCAAGATCAACTTTTACATGGAGGTAGATGTATTGAGTCGGACGAGAAGAAATATCATATCATTTAAAAAGATATATTAAATAAACCTGAAGAAATGTAGTTTTTACTAATAATAGTGATTAGTTTAAATATTTTACTTCAACCTCCAAGTTACTAAGAACCCTCCGGAGGAGGGGGGGCTTCCAGATAGTTATAAGGCCTCAAGGATCTCATTGGAAGCCTGTAACTCCCTGAAGTGCAAAGACACTTGAGAAGGAGACCCTGATTGGTCAATGAAAACTCCTGGAAAGTGTATACTGCATCAGAGGTCTGCATTCCCAGCCAGTTACTAAATTCAAACACTGAAAGAGAGTCCCAGGGCTAATTATTATTATTATTATCATCATAGCAATCACCAAAGGTTCTCACTTCCTTCTCATTATTTACATTAATAGTGAAACCTTAGCTGTTTTGCTAAAACTGAAATAGTCTAAGAAGCAGCTTCTGGAGCCCAACTACTTTTCACTGTAGAGCAGACCTCAAGTCATTGACTCAGTGTTTTTGTTTTCTCGGATAATATCAAATGTGTGTCCCTGCTTATAAATAGTGAAGCTACTCATAAAAGAAAATTGTGGCTGCTTTTGGTGTACAAAGTTGGATACCAGCTGTCATAGACTGATCTACATATTTTATGTTGGCCAGATATATCTGCTATTTGTTCCGAAGAAAGATGGAAAACAACATGCTTCATTCATAATGATTTTTGGCATCCATTACTGTGAGGGTATTTTTTATATTTTATAGTACAATAGAATCTAAGTATTAAGTGAGAAGAGAAGGTCATTCAGCAACATCAGTTCTTAGGAAGAATTCTTGTATCAAAAAAATGAGGGACAAGAAGCAATATAATTTCCAATCATTTATGATTGATCTTGTTGCATTTCCCCAAGCCACTATGTGCAATTCTTCATTTATATCTATGTACTCTAGTGTCAAATTCTGAGATGATATGGGTTATCAGTCATTTTTACAAGGATGAGGAAATGTATCATAGATGTGCAAACAAAAAATTGAATGATTGTGTGAATAGTGAATTAGAGAAAGTTTAATCTTTTAATCATTCAGAAAAAAAGTACTTTTTGGCATGACACATGTGAATATTTCTTGTACCTTTATTCAATTTGGTAACTCAGATAAGATTTTATTATAAAATACAGACCACACTTATTTGTGAGACCTCAGTCAAAATTAATTTTTCTTTCAATAATACATAATAAAACTTTTTTAGTATTGTCTCTTTTAAAGTCTCTTTGGATAAACAATCCGGAGAGCATTTCAAGTTTCTTAAAATATTGTATAGAATGGGCAAAACCCGCCGGGCCATGTTTCCAGCGGACTGAGGAATGAGCGGCGGTCTGACCAGACCCAGGAGCTCCAGGCCCGCCATGCTGTGTTCCAGTGGACTGGGGAACCGGCGGCGGGCGGAACGGACCCAGCAGCTGCGGGCCCCGCTGTGCCCTGTGTCCAGCGGAATGAGGAACCAGCGGCAGGTGGACCAGAACCACCAGCTGCGGGCCCCGCCGTGCCCTGTTTTCCAGCGGACTGAGGGAACAGCCCCAGGCGGACTGGATCCAGCGGATGGAGCCCCACCATGCCTTGCTTCCGGCATGGAAGGTCGCCCACCAGCCCACTGTATCCTGCAGCTGTGCAGTGAGGAGTCAGACATAGAGGTAACTCATAAGCTCAAAGTATACAGAATAGAATCTAACAAACGTTTTTATCTTATTTACTGTGTTTTGTACTGATATTGGCATTTATTGTATTATGCTAACAAACATGATATGATTGTTCTGCTCAAATACCTACCATGACGTGTCAGGAGTGAGAACTCTCAAGGGTTATTACAGATTCAAGGAGGACCCCCCAGGAAAGTGCTGCTTCCAAGGGGCCCCAGACAATAGAAAGAGACCTGCAACAAACATTGTCCTGTCATCAGTCAAAGAAGAGTATTAAAAACAAAGAAAAAGTAGAAATGGGAAAATACACAAAAAACCAGACACAAAGATCAACACCACAGGGAAATTCAGAGAAAAGGGAAATAGGACAAACTGAAACTCAAACACAAGGACTCTTGGAGATGGTAACTAAAGCAGATCTAGTAAAATGGAAATCAGAACTCCTCTCTGAGATCAAAACAGGGATACTGTTCTCAGTGAAAGACTTCATTAAAGAAGAGATCAGTGAGATGATTGAATCCAAGTTAGCAGAAGCAATGAAACCTTTTAAACAGCTTCAAGCAGAAGTCCAGGGAATGATGA
>PVIC010039110.1:0-17267 GCA_004025085.1 Thryonomys swinderianus
TCGTTTTGATAATTGTTGCATTCTGTTTGCCAGTATTTTACTGAGAATTTCCGCATTTATGTTGTTAAAGAGATTGGGTGGTAATTCTCTTTTTTTGGTTGGATCCTTTTCTGATTTTGAATCAGAGTAATGCTGGCTCCCAGGAATTACATTGGAAGTACTCCTTCCCTTTTGATTTCTTTAAGGAGCATGTTAGCTACTTTTTTTGTTGCTGAGACAGAATATCCAACATCCAAAGATAAAGGAAGAAGGTTTTTTTGGTCACAGAAGTTTCACTCTGTAGTTGGTTGGCTCCCAGGCAGGCTGGCACATAGGAGAGGGACATCACAGAGGAGAAACAGTTCACTGCAGGCAAAAGACAGAAAAAGCAACAAGGGAGAAGACAAGACTTTTTCTGTCCCTTGTATTCTCTCCAGACTGCCAGGATTAGGGCGGTGCCAAACCAACCAGTGGACTCATTTAGTAATCACATGCCCTTACTCTTAGCACCATGCACTCTAGATTCAGCCACCTCTGGAAAAGCCCCACATAGGACCACAAGAGGCTTTGGGGGGACATTTAGACACAAACTATAACAAAGAGTTTGCGGGATATTGACATTAGATCTTCTCTACAGTTCTGCATTTTGGCAATGAATACATTGGGAGCCAAGCTTTGCTTAGTTGGAATTTTTTTTTAAATTTCCAATGTCATTGATTGATATTAAATTATCTGGGATTTTTAAATATCTTGTTGGTTTTGCATATATGTCTAGGAATCTATTCATGTCTCAAGCTCTCTGTTTTATATTACAGTTTCTCATAGTAATTACCAATGTTCTGGATTTTAGCAGAATCCATTGTGATTTTGCTTTTGTAATCTCTTTTCTGCCTCCCGAGCGCTGGGATTACAGGCATGAGCCACTACAACTGGCATTCCAATGGGTGGTAACAGGGATAGAACTGAGGACCTTGCGCTTGTGAGGTAAATGCCAGAACCACTAATTTAACCACCCACTGCCTGCCTTCTTCATTTTTAATTGCATTGGTCTAATTGATTTGTTTTTTTATTTACTTCATTAGATTGACTGAAGGTGTGTATTTTATTTATTCTTTCAAAGAATCAACTCTCTGAGTCATTGATTCTTTGCATTGTTTTTTAGTTCCAATTTAGTGAATTTATGCTCTGATCTTTATAATTTCTTTCCTCACTAACTTTGGATTTGGATTGTTCTTCTTCTAGGACCTGAAGATGCATCATCAGCTCATTTATTTGAGCTTTCCTTGTTTTTCTGATGTTGGCATTCACAGCTATAAACTTCTCTTTTAGGACTGCTTTCATCATTTTTAATTGGTTCCAGTATGTTGTACTGACATTATCATTCACTTTTATGATCTGTCTAATTTGTTCTGTAATCCACTGATTTTTCAAGAGAATATTGTTTAATTTCCATTTATTTTCATAGTTTCTATTGCCACTGATTTCTAGATTTTTTTTTTTTTTTTTTAGACAGGGTCTCGCTTTGTAGTTCAGGCTGACCCTGAGCTCACAATGTAGCCCAGGCAAGCCTGGAACTCAGCAATCCTCCTGCCTCTGCCTCTGGAGTGCTGGGATTACAGGCATGAGCCACCAACGGCACTGTGGTATGTGGTATTGATGGCTGGTGGGTGTGAGTCACCACGCCCAGCATTGCACATGGTTACCGGGATCGAACTCAGGGCCTTGGGCTTGCAAGGCATGTGCTGGAACCACTGAGCTAAATCTCCGGCCCTGATTTCTAGTTTTCATTGCATTATGATCTGATAATGTTCATGGAGTAATTTCAGTTCTTTTTCATTTAGCTAAGCAAGCTTTCTGGGCTGGCATCTGGTCAGTTTTGGAGAAAGCCCCAAGTGCTACTGACAAGAAAGTGTATTTTGTTGCTGTTGGGCTGAACACTCTGTAGATATCTATTAAGTCCATATGTTTAAAAGATTGGTCCAACTCTGGATTTCTTGGCTTTTTGTCTAGTTGATCTGTTTGTGATAGTGGGATATTAAGGTCCTCTATTATAATTGTGTTGGTATTTTCTGATTTTTAATTCAGATTATGTTTGTTTTATCACATTTCTTTTTTTTCTTTTTTACTTTTTTGTTTGTTTGTTTTTTGTGGAACCAGGGATCAAACTCTGGCACCTGGTCCTTCCAAGGTAGGTGTGGTACCACTTGAGCTAAATCCCCAGCCCTGTTTTATCAAGTTTCATACCTCAGTGTTTGATGTATGTATGTTGATAACATTCAGTTTTCTGTTAAATTGTTCCCTTAACCAACATGCAGTGACCTTTGTCCTTTTTAAAAAAAGAATCAGTTTTGGGGCTGGAGATTTAGCTCAGTGGTTCTGGTGCCTGCCTAGCAAGTGCAAGGTCCCTGGTTCAATCCTGGGTAACCACATACAGCAGTTCCACAGCCAGCAGTCAGTACCACATACCACAGTGCCAAGCATGGTGGCTCACACCTATAATCCCAGCACTCAGGAGGCAGAGGCAGGAGGATTGCTGAGTTTGAGGTTTGCCTGGGCTGCATAGTGAGTTCAGGGCCAGTTTGAACTACAAAGCGAGACCCTGTCTCAAAAAACAAAACAAAAAAAAAAACCCAGTTTTGGCTTGAAATCCATTTTATCTGGTGTTAGAATAACTAGTTTTGCTTTTTTTCTGATTCTGATTGCATGGAATATTGTTTTCTATTTGTTTTTTTATGTGTGAGTTTCTGATTTAAATGTGTTTCTTGTACTGTGCATATCATTGTGAAATAGTGGGTAGGGTGTAGCAAAGCTGGCTGGAAAATAAGCATAAACTACCAATTACAAGATCTCTGGACAGTGTCAAATAATTCTCAGGATGCTGTATGTGGAATTTCTTACAGGCTGCCATGAGATGCGGAGATATAAAAGAGACGAGTTGCCCCACAAAAAGCTCACTGTTGGGAATCTTCATGGTATTACACTCTGCTTTTATCCTTTCTTTTGTTTGGCTCAAATTTGCACTATAGAGCAAGTTCTTCCCTTACCTCTTTACCCCTCATTTGCAGATAAACTATTGCCACCATTTTTGCCTTGTCTTGTCTGAATCCTTTTTTTTTTTTTTTTTTTTTTTGGAGACAGGATCTCGCTTTGTAGTTCAGGCTGGCCCTGAGCTCACTATGTAGCCCAGGCAAGCCTCGAACTCAGCAGTCTTCCTGCCTCTGCCTCCTGAGTGCTGGGATGACAGGCGTGAGCCACCACGCCCCACCACGCCCGGCACTGTGGTATGTGGTATGTGGTGCTGGTGGGCATGAGTCACCACACCCAGCATTGTATGTGGTTACTGGGGATCGAACTCAGGACCTTGTGCTTGCGAGGCAGGCGCCAGAATCACTGAGCCAAATCTCCGGTCCTCTGGTCTGATTCTTTTGTTCAAGGCAAGAAGGACCTGGAATACTTTTAATTGGCTAGCTATTTTTAAACGAACTACCCAACAGTTGGGATTTGTTTTTCTGACCCATTCTGCCAATTTGTGTCTTTTGATTGGGGAACTGAGTTTCCAATTTCTTATGTCAAATTATCTTACAAGAGGATACCCATGCTCATTATAAGTTATATTATTGTGGAAAGATAATATTAATGAAGAGTTGTTTACATGAGAACTTTTCATGGTAGTGTAAGAATATGTAGCTGAAAATACTGTTTAACAGTGTCTCTTTCCCATTTTAGTAGGAATTTACTCTGGCACAAAAGAGAAGCCTATAAACTGGGCATGGTAGTGCACACCTGTGATCCCTGCATTTGGGATGTTGAGACAAGAGAATCACTTTGAGGGAGGCCATTTAGTGAGTTAAGGATAGCCTGAACTGCCTACTGAGACTCTGTCTCAAAAAAAAAAAGAAAAAAGTCTAAGATATCATCCCATAATTTTAAATCCATATGAAGTTTGAAATGTTACTTAATGCAGCACTTCCAAACCCAAATGATTTCCAGTTCCAAGAAGAGCGTCAATGAATTACTGTTTAGTTTCAGAGCAATACGTGGTAGAGACTGTGGCACCTGTGTAACATATGCTTTGCCCAAAGGATTCAGATGTTATTAAAACTCTTGGAGAGAAAAACAATACATAGGCCGCTAATTTGTTTAATGTCCTTCTCATAATCTCCATCACCCCCAATCTGTCTAAATAAACTCATTCTAAGCAAACATAGTGTGCTTGCCAAACAGATGCAGCCTTCTGAGAAGCTCTTTTGTCACTTTCAGCCAGATTGCTTATTCCAAATTCTTCCCATTTATAAATCACAAAACTTCTACTGAGCAGAACTCATCTTTTAAGATCATCAGAAATTTTGTGACTTGTAAATGTGACCCATGTACCAGCACCACTAGCTCAGCCAGAGGGCAAGTCCTAGATGCAAATGCCCAGGTCTCATCCTAGATTTGCTACCTCAGGAACTCTTGGTGGGGGGGCCCACAACCTGTGTTTTAACCGCCCTCTCCAGTGATTCTTACACACAATGAAACTCTGATCTAGAAGTGCTGATCTAAATTTTAGATCTTAAATCTTCTGGAGCAAAGGATAGTCCCTCTGCTTTGTGCAAAATATGCTGGGCTGGTAGCTGTCATCAACCCTTCCTCTGGCTGGAAGCTGCTGCTAACTGCCTGCTTACAATGTCTAGAGCTGGGTAGGGCACGAAAGGATCGCTGGGACTCTTCCTCTGAGATAGGCAGGGCAAGTGGCATCTGCAGAATTAAGTAAAATGTGTTTCCTTAATATGTTTCCAACTTGCTCTTCATTCATTTTATAGAAGAAGCACCTTCAATTACAATCTAAGTTTGAGACATAATTTAACATCATGATTAAAAAATAACAATGTTAAGACTGTTTTAAGTTAAAAGCCAAATTGAATGAAAAGTACAAAGGGCACTCATACACCTTCCCTCCTTCTGTCACCTCCCCCTGGTCCCTGTTGGGTCACCAGTGTTTCGCATTGTTTATAGTGACCCATGACTCATTATCCCTCCGTCACAGGTTCCTGCCTCATGCAGCATGGAGAGCCTGGATAACTTGCTCCAGATTTAGAGGTGATAAAGCATAGAACCAGGACTCACATCCAGTCTGTTTCCAGAGACTGTATTCATAGCTACTATACTATGCTGCTTCTTGAAAATGAAAATCCATTTCTATGCCGTGTATTATCTTCCGCCTTAATAACAAACCAGGTTACTCCCCATCTTCCTCTGTGAGGATCTTAACTTTCCTCAGTTGATTACTTTGCCATCTGACATCTACAGAGAGAATAAAGTTTGTATTATTATGTTACTGAAAGTCACTTTCTTATGCTCTGACTTGATATACAGCTAGAAGGGTTTATTAATGGGAAGACATGCCAAAGTCTGACTACAAATCCAAAGCTCGTGCATAGACAAGAGTGACATTAGTATTGAGCTTTTATCACAAGAATAGAAGTTCTCCATGCAAAAGTGTTCTTGGTTCTTGATGGAAGATCTCTTACAGAATCTGTCATTTTATCTTGGCCACTTTCCTTAAAATGTTGTACTCATTGGTTGACACTTTACGAAAACTAATGATTTAAGAGGAGACAATTGCACTTTATCACTACCATTTTGTTTTATCTAGTTTTGTGTGTGTGTGTGTGTGTTCATTCTGGTGAATGAACCCAGGGCCTTCACACTGAATGTTCCCAGCCCATTAAATAATTTTTTTGTTTTGTTTCGAGACAAATCATCCTAAGCTGCTAAATTTCCCAGGCTGCACTCCAACTTGTGCTCCTCCTGCCTCAGTCTCTCAGAGTAGGATTTTAAGGCCTGTACTGCCAGACACAGGTGTTTTGTTCTCGACTCTCATTAAGTTGCCAAGGAAGGAAGCTGAAGGTGTTTCAGAAGCAGTACTTTCAGCAGAAGTGGGATAACAGATGACACCTATTCTCCAGTCAGGTGTCAGTGGGTAGACGAGGTCAGCAGGCTGTATAATGTGGTATAGCATTTCCTTAGCATGCAACATATTATTATGTTAAGATAGTACCTCAGCAGTAGGCAGGCTCTAATGTGACCTCCATTGACTGCTATCTCCAGACACTAGGGCCTCCAGAGAGCCCCTCTCGCCTTGAATGACTTGCTCCTAACCAAAAGAGCACTTGAGAGGTGGCACTTCTGTGATTAGATTACAAGAAAATACAACATCCATCATGCTAGAACTTGCCCTCCTTTGGTGGATAAAGGAAACTTCCATTTTGAGACCCATGTAACAAGAAACTGGGGGTGTCTTCTAACAGCTCAGTAAAATATTGAGGCCCTCGATCCAAAGCCCCAATTCAGTCCTGCTAACAATCACATACGTGAGTTTAGGGAGCACCTCATGTTAAATTTTCAAATGAGACCTCAAATCTCAGCCATAAATTGATTTTAGCCCAAAGAATTCTCAAGTAAACCTAGTTAAACTGCTTGGATTCCTGGTTCACAGAAAACACAAAATAGTAAGTGTGTGTTGTTTTAAGCTGCTAAGAAGTGGTGGAGAACTAACTTGAGCACAAACTCTTCTCAAGTAAGCATTCTTTCCAGGTTTCATAATTTGCTGTCTAGGTCAGTGACAGCAAATCTTTTAGATCTTTCAGTGATAATAAGTAGCCTGCTGCAGTAGCCATGCCATGGGTTCACTGTCACTGGTCTAATCTCATCTTGACGGACAGTACAAAGAAAATCTGCATTTACTTTCACAACTTTAATGCCATCACCTACTGCCACATGTGTTGTGAAGATTCTAATCTGTGGCACATAAAATGCTAGATCTGTGTCTTTAAAGTGTGCTTTCTTTAGAAACCAGGCATTTTTACGTGATCCTTAAGAGCTAAGAGATTCCCTGAGAGGAAAACAGGATTTGTATGTTAAGAATTTTGCTAAATGTAAGGCATATTATAATTAGATTTATAAATATAAAATTGGCAATATAACATGCTGGTTAATTAATATGACTTGTAATGTACAAGTGGTAAAACCTGATTGCCTTGCTTTTAAAGAGGAGTGGGGATGCAGCTCCGTGGTGCAGCGCTTGTCTGGCAAAGGGAAATTCCTGAGTTTGATCCTTGGTGCCCCACCCCCCCACCCAGGGCAAGCAAACAGCAAAAAATAAAATACAAGCAAAGCAAAAACAAATGAGCCTAAAGGTTTTGTCAAAAGTCATTGCCAAACAAGAATCCATTTTAGCAATTGATTTTTTAAAATCTGAGCTGATTTTACCTGAAAATGCAGAATGCATATTATAATCTCCATTATATGAGCACATCTGTAAAAAGAAATAATGTCTGTTTGTAAATAAGGACTGGAAGGAAAAAGTGAAATTAGTACAGAATATATATTGTTTGATAGTGGACTTTGTCTTTAATTGTTGTTTCTGGTATTGTTAACAAATGTAGGTTTGCTACAGATCTAAAAATGACTGTATGAATTCTGTCATTTTCCTAAGCTGTTTTTGAGTATTTGCTATGTTCCTGACCCTATTCTAGGCGTGGGATAATGTTGTACACAAAAAATTTTGGACTTTATGGTACAGAGGTAGATGGACAAGAAGATAATCCACAAAGAAATGAGAATGCCTGGCAGCGATGAGTGACACAAAGAAAGTAAAGATGACAGAGATGAGACAGAGTGGCCAGGAGGTTACTCCGCAGCCAGTGTGGTCAGGAGGGAGGCCTTCAGGGCAGCAGGCATTGAGAAAAATTTGAGGATGTGGGGAATGCACAATTCAGTAAATGGAGTTCAGTCTTCACAAAGACAAGGCTGTAAGAAAGACAACTGGAAATAAGGCAGTTGAGTTCTAAAAAGGTCAACCACTTCCAGAGAGACTCTTGGGTAGGTACTTAGCACAGTAGGATGTGGTTTTTGACAAGAATTTAACAGAGTCGTACTTTGGAGCCATACTTCTAGATTTAAATTCCAGCTTGGCTACTTATTAGCTGGGTGGCCTTAGGCAAGTTGCAATCTTCCCTGGGGGGGGGAACAGGGCTGGTAATAATATCTTGCCTTACAAAATGGTAATAAGAATTACATAAATTAATATGTGAAAATCTCTTGGAGCAGGTCTGAGTCCATATTTAGCAGTTATTGGCATGAGCTGCTATTCTTAGTACTTTTCTTCTATTGCAACATTTATTCTTTAAGTGATGTCATTACACAACACTCTCCAGAGGTATAGCGATATACCTTTTAAAGGAGGGGCATTGTCTTCTGATTTGCAAACTTAATTTTCTAATCAACTTTCCTGGCTTCTATGACAGTGTCAGTACAGAGGCCCAGAAACCACTTCCTGGACACATTAGGTATGACATGTTATTAATATACACATATAAAGCAATGGAAATGTCATAGTGCTTTGAAATCAGCCAAAAAGTTCACACATTTTTTTTTAAATGTAATTTTTTTTTTCTGGTACTGGGGATCAAACTCAGGCCGTTGTGCATCCAAGGTTGCCACAGTAGCACTTGAGCTAAATCCCCAGCCCCTTAAAATGTAATTTTTATAGCAGTCCATAACATGGACCTTGGCATTTGCCAGCCTTCGGTTTCCTAGATGAAGAATGTGGTATCTTCAGACACTTGATTTTTACCTCTCATCTTAGGCAGGTTTGGCAGCTCTGCCACAGAACCACAGGCTGGGTGACTTTATTTTATTATTCATTCATTCATTCTTTCATTTATTTATTTATTTATTGTGGTGCCAGGGATCGAACTCAGGCCCTTCTGCGTCCAAGGTTGGCACGGTACCACTTGAGCTAAATCCCCAGGCTGGGTAACTTTAGCAGCAGATACTCATTTCTCATCATTGTCATGGCTGGAGAGTCCAAGGCTCAGGCTCTCCTCTTTGGAGGGCTTCCTCCCTGCTGCAGCCTCATGGAACGAGATGGGTCAGTGTCTTGTATGTCTGCTTCTAAGGGCACTTTTATGACCTAATTCTAATTCTCTCTGAAAGACTCTATCCCCAACACCATTATCTGAGGGATTTGGGTTTCAAATTTATGAATTTTGATGTAGACACAAATATTTCCCTAAAGGAATTTCTGTAGCTCACACTCATAATGTATTTAAGTTATCCCAGTACTTTTAAAGATGTTTGCATACATTTATTTATTCTCACAATTTCTTTTTTTAACATTTTATTGGTACATTATATATACACATTACAATTACATTCTACATTGAGAATTTGTACCAGTATATAACACAATTTAATTCTCATTTTTCCCCTCCCCTACCCATTCTACTTTTCCCCACCCCGATATAAACAAGCATTGTTTCCTTTAACATCACTTTTTTTCTTTCTTCATTATTTACCCCAAGCCCCATTACCTTTTGAATATTTACTATTTCACAATATCAATCATGCATGCTAGAACACATTTATGGCTTCAGTTTCTCATATCAGAGAAAATATATGATATTTGCACATTGTGGCCTATTTATTTCACTTATGAGTATGTCCTGATGGTACATCCATTTGAATATAAATGATTCAATCTCATCATTCTTTATGGCAGAGTAATACTCCATTTTATAAAAAAACCATATCTTCTTTATCCAGTCTAGAGTTGATGGGCATTTGGGTTGTTTTCAAGATTTAGCCATCACAAACTGAGCTGCTATAAACATGGGTACACATATGTCACTGTGATAGAAGTCTTGTAATTCTTTTGTGTATATCCCCAGCAAGGGAATATCAGGGTCAAATGGAACCTCTAATCCTAGTTTTTTGAGGAATCTCCACACTGATCTCCATAATGGTTGTACTAGTCTACATTCCCACCAACAGTAGAGAAGGGTTCCTTTTTCTCCACAACCTCACCAGCATTTGTTGCTGGCTAAATTCAAGATAACAGCCATTCTTTGTGGAGTAAGATGAAACTCAGAGTTGTTTTCATCTGCACCTCTCGCATGGCCAGTGACGTTGAGCATTTTTTCATATACTTCTTAGCTGTGTTTACTTCTTCCTCTGAAAAGTGTCTGTTCATTTCAGATGCCCACTTTTGAACTGGGTCTTTAAAATTCGTCACAATTTCATAAGTACTTACTATGCTGATCACCCCATGAGCAAAATTGAGCAAAGATTAAGTGGCTTTCTCAAAGATGCAAAGTCATGTAAGTGACAGGATTTGAATTCATGCTGTCTGGCTCTAAGTCTACATGCTGAAGCCACAGACTGTTGCCTCTGGATAGTATCCACTTGACGGTTCCTACTTCTTAAAATAAACAGCATGAAACACTCAGCATAGGGCAATATGCAAAGTAAAGGGTCAGAAAATATTTGTTGAGTGACAGAGTTATAGTAAGTTATATTAGTAAACAGCCAAGTACTTTGTTACGTTAAATAACCCAACTATTTTTCAGGTTTCTAAATTCCCTTGTGTGTATCACATGAGCTTTGCTAATTAGTCTTTGTAAAATAACACTATTTTGTTATGACATTAGATTATCTGGCAAATTTTGTTTATACTGAACCTATGCTGGCTTCCAATGGTCATCTCATACATTTCTACATGCTCACAACCCATCTGCCTGAGAACCAGCTTTAGAATTTTGCCTGCAATCAGTAGAAAGCTATACATTCCATTGAGTCTTTGTCTTCTTTGCATTCTTGGGTCTCAAGGAACTTTTGTTTTCTTCAGGATAAAAATCTGGTTTATATTCTTTAGTGATGAAGGCCACTAGAAATTTTCTACACAATTTCATTGTATGAAAGGAATGAGATGGCTATGCTATCCTTGAAGAACATTTGCATTATACAACTAGCAACCGGTGCCTATTTCAAACCATAACTCTGTATCAAATTGTGAAGCTGATCCAACATAAAATTAGATTACTCATCTGTTAGAGGAAAAGTTCCAACAGGAAAATTTAGGTAGGACGTGAGTCATATAATGTGACATTCTTCTGCCCTGTAAATAAATCCTATTTAACTGAACCATATGTTTTGAAGAAGTTAAAAAATGAAAATGTAAAATTATATATCTAATCTCTTGACCAATTAGAGCTCTTATATATTTGAATTCTCAGGATTATATTTTGACTTGGGAAATAAGTCAGTCATCTTTTTGCAACAAGCCTTTCCAACTGTATTTTTCCTTAGTAAATAATTTGTGATTATTTAAACATAGCAAAGAAGCTATGTATAGTTTTATTGTTTTTGTCTGGGTGGTAGGGTCTGAAGCACAGTACTAAATATTCATTAAGCTGTGTAGTCCATGATCTCCCTTCTTAAATTTTTTGAGGATTTATTGAGCTGTTAGGAGATGAAAATTGTACTTCATGATTGCAATTGGTGAAGCAGTTTATTGGTGGAATTTAATTTTTAAATGGTAACAAATCACTTTCTTTGGGAAGTCTCAGTTAAACAGCTAGCATTGGAGTGCCAGTGAAATGGATTTAGCTTTGGTCATAGAACTTTTAAATTGCACCCCACGCCCTGTTCTCTTTCCTCTTTTACTTTTGAAGCACCAGGGACTCCTTATGAGTCATGGAGTCACTACAAAGGATGGGGGTGGCAGAACAAGAAAAACGGAGAACAGATTTTGGTGGATATTGGAGGAGCACTGACCTATTGTTTGAAAATTATGAGGATGTATATTTCAGCATCTCTGTTTGCCGGTGGAGCTTTGTTTGACTTAAACCTCATTTTTGCTGCAACTAATAAAAATTTACTCTCTGATTTTTCTATGTCAATTCTCTTAAGATAGTTTTGTCCTTGGACTTCAGTGATTTGTATTTCTCTTGGGTTTTCTAGGTTTCTGGGTACTACTTTTTAATTCCTTTTTGGGAATTTCTCTTCTTCACCTAATCTTTGAAGGTCACTGTTCTTTGGGTCTCTATCCTTTTTAATACTCGCCTTTCTTTCCACTTTCATGATATAAATTACCAAACATATACTAATTACTTAAAAATCTATTATACCAAGCCATGACCTCTTTTCTGGAGGGTGTTTCTACATGTTCTATGGATGTTTCAAATTTCCTGCCTCCACAATAGAACTCATTATCTATCCCCCCAATTTCTTCCTCCTTGTGTTCCCTTTGGTAAATGCAAACACCCCAGTAGCCAATAAGTCAAGGTACTATTCTTTTTTTTTTTTTTTTGAGACAGGGTCTCACTTTTGTAGTTCAGGCTGGCTCTGAGCTCACTGTGTAGCCCAGGCAAGCCTTGAACTCAGCAATCCTCCTGCCTCTGCCTCCCGAGTGCTGGGATGACAGGCGTGAGCCACCGCGCCCGGCCAAGGTACTATTCTTGATTCCTCCTTTTCCACACTCACCTCTTCTCATAAATCTCTAAGTCCAAGTGAGGCCACATACTAAATAACTCATGTTTTCTCCAATCTCATCGATATAACCATAATTTAGTTCATACTCATCTTATACCGTAGTTGTTTCATCAGCTCTCTGATAGTTCATTTCTCACATTATATACACTACTTCTAAGCCATAGTCTAACCATACTATTTTTATTTATATAACTTTCCTCTGAATCCTCATTGCTTTAAAAATCATTTTCAAATTGTATATACGATTTACAATGACTTCTCTACTCTATTTTCCCCAGTCCCATCTGTAAACCTTCTTTATGCACTCTTTTGCTTTCCTGAGTTTAATTATTGCCAGTTTGCACTGGTGTTTCTCATCTGGCCCGCTTTCCCCTACATTTTCTCCTTTATCAGCTCTTAAACATTCTTCAAGTTTCAGCTCAGAGAAAGCAGAAAGCTTTCCTGAAATCCCTGCTGACTGAATCCCTGCTCTGTGCTCCTAGAACTTTTTCTGTCTCTCCATCTTTCCATTGACGGTGTGCACTCAAAGTGGTCTGTCTGGCTTCACTGGCTGTCAAGTTCCATGACTTCATAGAACAGCATCACGCTCACTTCTCTCCCCATGATGCCTGGGCCTACAACACGGAAAAAAAAAACTGTACTGAGCCGGGCGTGGTGGCTCATGCCTGTAATCCCAGCACTCGGGAGGCAGAGACAGGAGGACTGCTGAGTTCGAGGCTTGCCTGGGCTACATAGTGAGCTCAGAGCCAGCCTGAACTACAAAGTGAGACCCTGTCTCAAAAAAAAAAAAAAACTGTATTGAAGGAGTGAATGAATGAACAAGAGACTAGCAGAAAAGGGATGAAAGTGGGAGCATATGTAACAGTACAAACAAGTTTACTTCGAACTGCTGGGCCACGAGCCACGTTCACAGCCACCTCGGCACTCCTGCTGTGTTCTGGATACTACTCAAAGCAACTTTCTGCACATTGAATTTTCCCCAAAACCTCAAGTACACAAGGATTCTGATGTTTAGCTATATGAGATAACTTACCAAAAGTGAGACATTTATTAAGCAGATGTTTTTTCCTCTCTAGGGGAGAGCTGTGAGCATTCACTGTGTCTAACAACATTTTTGGTTACTAATTGTATTTTGTGTCTAAATACCACCAACATGATTATAACGGACTACAACTTTGTGGCTTTAGCATCTTTGAAACCACTGTATTGAAATTTTAAGTTAGCAAATATGTACTGTTAATTTATATGTTTGTGTTTTTTTTTCGAGACAGGGTCTCACTTTGTAGTTCAGGCTGGCCCTGAGCTCACTATGTAGCCCAGGCAAGCCTCGAACTCAGCAATCCTCCTGTCTCTGCCTCCCGAGTGCTGGGATGACAGGTGTGAGCCACCACACCCGGCACTGTGGTATGCGGTATTGATTGTTGGTGGGCGTGAGTCTCCACGCCCAGCATTGTATGTGGTTACCGGGAATTGAACTCAGGACCTTGCGCTTGTGAGGCAGGTGCCGGAACCACTGAGCTAACCCTCTGGCCCTGTTTGTTTGTTTGTTTTTTTGAGACAGCTTCTGGCTGTCTTACCCCAAACTGACCTTGAATCCTACTGCCTCAGCCTCCTGAGAACTGGGATTAGAGGCATGAACTACCATTTCTGACATGAAATATTTTATTTTAAATAACCGCATATTTTTGTTATGAGAAACCTGTTCAACAAAATTGCTTTCCAGAACCCTCTTTAGTAAACATCATACAAATTATGGAAAATTTCAATGAAGTTACTCTCCTTTATTCAAAACAGTTTCAGAGCCTTCTTGAAAAGGACAGATGGTATTTTGTTGCTCTACAATAGCATGAAGGATACCAGAGTCAGCTGAGGTGAGGCAAAAACCCAGCACTGTAGAATCAGCCTGGCGATTTAAGATGCAGAAGAAATTTGCTCAGAATTGGGAACTTCACAGGATCCAAAAAAACCTCATAGCATATCTAGCCACCCAAAATATGTTTCCCAAACTTCTCAGTGCATCTGATTTTTCTTCAAGAGATTAGTTAATATTTTGATAAGCAGCCTTTGGAGAGTCAAGCTAAATAGTTTGCTTTTTATAGAGAAGGGGGCCGGGTGTGATGGCTCACGCCTGTAATCCCAGCACTCGGGAGGCAGAGACAGGAGGATTGCTGAGTTCGAGGCTTGCCTGGGCTACATAGTGAGCTCAGGGCAAGCCTGAACTGCAAAGTGAGACCCTGTCTCAAAAAAAAAAATTATAGAGAAGGGGTCAGTATGTTTGTTGATTGTGTGGTTTGAAATGGCACCGTAGGAAAAAGGTGGCAACATAGACTTTATCTTGAGGAGATGTGTTGAGTGATTAACATTATGTTAAAACAAACTCATAGTAATAAATATTGAAAATAATTATGTATGAAACCAAAAGTAATGAGTGTATTACGGCAGTGAGAATTGTTTTTTGCCTTTATCAGAGAACCTCGCAGTGAAGTTCAATCTCCTGTTCAGTGCTACTATGCAAAGTTAAAATAAAAATGAAAAAGAATTAAAGAACAGAGAAATGGGGAGCCAGGTAGGGTCAGTGCTGAGCAGCCAGCAAAGACCCTGGCCAGTACCAGCCACTGGTGATGCCATGATCAGATGGGGTAAAGGGGCTACGTGAGGGGACTTGCAGTTGCTATGGACACGTTACTGATGCAGGCCAGGCTTGTAAAGGAAAGCACAAAGCATTCTTGAGTTAGGAACAGGACAGACAAAATATATGATTGTAGCAAGCAGACAACCTTGTCCTTCTCATTAAGAAGGTTTTAATTATAATAGGAATGGAATTTGGGTATCACTCAGGTCTCTGCACATAGGCTTTGGCCGACTACCTTCTGAAAACAACCGTGGCATTAATTCTTTGCAGACTGTACTTCTCACAGCCTGCTTTGGGCAAAATCACTAAGACAGTTTCCCTTATTCCTTAATGTCTGAGAGACGCTGTGTATGCCAGATACAAATCATAGAGAAACATAAGTTCTGCTAGGGCGCTTGTGCCAGGTGTGGGCTTGAACATCTAGCTTCTGTCTCGGTGACCTTGCGTTGAATAACCCTCGCAGCTACTTTTGTGTTGCTGTTGCATTCTAGGCACCACTCACAGCCCCAGTGGACTGTGTCAAAGCCCCGGAGAACCGTGAATAGGTGGCCTCACTCCCTAGGTTTTCATGTCTGTCTTGGCTCGAGACTTGTGGAACCAGTTAGGAAGCCTGCATCCTGTCCCAAGGCATGAAGCAAGCTGTGATCATATCATCAGCCCACAGGCATAAACACCCCAACTCCAGCCCCAAACCACCATGTGCAGTTATACATCAGGTATTTACAAACTTCCAGAGAAGACCAGAAGCACAAACAGGGATGGACCCTTGGGCTGAGTCCTCGGTCCCTGTCTGTGGGCGTCACACTGCTCAGGATAAAACAGCAGAACAGCTGGAGCGGGGCTGAGCCGTTGGCAGCCGAGAGTGGTGTCAGAACCCACTTGGTGAAGAGCACCCGCTGGAATGCACATGAAGAGTGCCAAGGCTTCCCAGCCTGCCAAGAAAGAGTGATGGTGGGTGGACGGGTGGAACAGAGAGGCAAGGGGAGCAACACGAGCTCATCTCCAAGGAAGAGTGGGAAATATGTAACGCAGAAGGTGCCCTCAGAGATGGGACACAACGGTTAGTGAGACAGTCTATTAAATAAACCATGGACAAGGCCAGGTCAAGGAACTGCTTGAGGAACTGAATCTAAGGCATTCATTGATAAACATCCCAAGAAGCTGAGATTAATGTGATGGGCTTGTTCTGTGTCCATATAGGAGGTTCAGAGCAGGAGGCAGCTGAGCTGTAACAGGCATCTCAGTGACAGCCCAGTCTTGGCATAAGGAGACAATTTGCCATGACCGGAAGTTCTTGTGTGGCTTCTGGTCCTGAGGAAGGCCATCAAAATATAAACTAGCTGTAGCATCAACTAGTTTGAGACCTTCAGAACTCTCCTTCATTCTGACTCCCTCCATCACTGATCTTTTCCAGGTGTCTGAGTTCACTCAGTCTGCCATAACAACGTGCCTGACATAGCGATTAAAAGCTCTAGACGCTGGCTCACAGTCCTGGAGGGTGGGAGGTCCAAGATCAAGGTGCAAGCAGATTGGGTGTCTGGTGACTCTCACAGACAGCAATTTCTGGGCGACCTCTCATGGAAGATGGGGCAAGGAGCTCACCAGTCTTTCTAGAAGGACCCTAATTCCACTCATGAGGACTAATCACCTCTTAAAGGCCTCACCTCCTAATATCACCTTGAGGGTCCTGGTTCAATGTAAAGGGTCAGGGGAAAGCAGACATTCAGAGGACAGGTCCAGCCAGATCCCCTTCTGAGTTTGACCCCAAGGAAAGGCTTGTCACTGAAGAAACTGATTTCACATACGCAGTCACATGTCATTTACTAATGGGGTTATATTCTGTTTAGAGAATTGTATCACTAGGCAGTTTCACCATTGTGCCAACATTCTAACATGCACATATGCAAACTAAATACCAAGATGTCACCATGCAACATAACCTATGGGACTGCCACTGACAGGGGGCTTGTCAAGTTCAAAGTGTTGTGCAGTGCATGATGGTTGTTGAGTAACAGAAGGGGCTGAATAACAGAGCCTATATTTCATGTCTTAAAATATGTCCTCTTGCCAAATGGGCCTTGTTAAAATGTCCTGCATCCTTCTGGTATAAGTTGCAATTTTTTCCCCAAGTGACTCAGAATTATGGATGCTGTCTGATTTCTTCTTGAATGGATCAGTCATTTGGTATTTACTATTCACTGATAGGAAGTGACAGAGTATAATGGGAAGTCTTTTAGTTTAATACTGGTGAAAAATATACTTAATACTAAAATATTATAATAGATAATAAAATATTATTAAACACAAATTATCTGAATAGCTGCATTGCTTTTTCCTC
>PVIC010039111.1:0-17286 GCA_004025085.1 Thryonomys swinderianus
GCATTATATGTGGTTACCGGGGATCGAACTCAGGTCCTTGCGCTTGCGAGACAGGCGCCGGAACCACTGAGCTAACCCTCCGGCCCTCCTTTTTTTTTTTTTTGAGGCAGGGTCTCACTTCGTGGTTCAGGCTAGCCCTGAGCTCACTATGTAGCCCAGGCAAGCCTCGAACTCAGCAATCCTCCTGTGTCTGCCTCCTGAGTGCTGGGATTACAGGCGTGAGCCACCATGCCCGGCTGTTTTGCTTCCTTTTTTGCTTAAAACTTTTTCTATCTCTTTGAATATCTTCTTACTATTTCATGATACCTACTATAGATTTTTAAACTCATTCACACCTTCAGTTTTTTATATCAGAGAAAAGTTGTGGTATTTACACATCTGTGTCCTATTTCTGAGTATGACCTCAAGGTATGTTCATTTGAGTATAAAGGACTCAAATTTGTCATTCTTTATGGCAGAGTAATATTCCATTTTATTTAAAACACACACATCTTCTTCTTCTTTTTTTTTGCAGGAGCAGGGAATTGAACTCTGGCCCTTGTGTTTCCAAGGTAGGCACGGTACCACTTGAGCTAAATCCCCGGCACACACGTCTTCTTTATTCAATCTCCTGTTGATGAGTATTTGGGCTGTTTCAAGGACACTGTATTTGCTTTTTATCTTCTGTCATTCCAACTAAAATATAAACTCTCCCAGCAAGGGTTTCCTCTGCCTGCTCAGTCCTTCACTATAGACATCTAGAAAGCAGTCGGCACCCAGTGTGTGCTCAGCCGCTGTCCTGTAAACGGTTAAGTGAATTTGTCAGCCGCAGGTCTAGACTTTCAGGCCTGAGGAGCAGCGGGCAGGACCCCCGTGGGGCTCGTGCGGGCCTCGGGCTGGCAGGCCCGTCGGGAGCGGGTGGGCACCGGCGCGGCTGCCTGCGGTGGGGGCCCTGAGGGCGGCTGTGGGCAGCAGTGATGTCCCCCACGCAGAGTGGCGGCGGCGGGCGGGCTCTCAGGAAGCCAGGCCTCTGCCGGCTGCGGGGCCGCCCTCCCCGCTGGGCAGGGGCAGCTGCTCGCTACCCGGCACCTGCAGGGCTGACCCTGTGGGGCTGTCGCCCTCGCGGGGGAGCCGGCATGCATGCGCCCTGGGCTCTGACCGCTCTCCAGAAGGCCCCCCGGAGGCCCGCATCCCAACGCCTCACCCTCAGGCTGCCCGCGGAGAGCCAGGACCCGGCCTCCTCTTCTTCGGTGCCCTCCTTCCTGTGAGCGCGAGCCACCCTCGAACGAAGCCACCGTGCGCAGCCTGGGGCCCTGCCCGCTGCAGCCGCCAGACCACGCGGAGAAGCCTGAGTGGGAGACGCAGGCGGGCGAGGCCTGGGCTCTGGGCTCTGGGCCCCGGGCCTGTTGCCGGGATAGTCCCGGGACCCCCGGGAGACTGAGCAGGGCCGGGCGGGTCCGCGGGAGGCAGGGCTGGCTCTGGAGGCCGGCGTGGGCACCGCGGCGGGGAGCGCTGCTCCTCTTCCCGGCTGAGTCGCTGTCCCGGCAGCAACACAACAGACGGGTGTGTTAAGTGTGTAAGACCGAGCCCCACCGGCCCGTCACCTGGAGAGCCCGGGGCGCCGGAGCCACCGGGCAGCACGCTGTGCAGCTGCTGCCGAGCACGGGGCGCAGAGGAGTGGGGGGCCCCGCGCGGGAGGGGGAAGCGCCGGGGCTCTGAACACACAGAGCCAGCGGGCACACGGGGCTGAGGCGGCAGTGCCAGGGCCGGCACCCGGCTCTGCAGAGCCAAGGACTGCTTGCAGGAGGTCTGATCCGGGCACGGGTGGGGTGGGTTTGACACGGAGCAGAGGGGCTCACTGTGACCCCGCGACTCACCGCAGCAGGGCACCGCCTGCCAGCCGGGTCACCTGACACCAGCTCCGAGGCTGGCCTCCGTCCAGAAGGAACGCCGGGCAGCGGGGCGCCGCAGCCTCTGCCGTGGCCCCAAGATGCTGCCCAAGACAACGGGGAGCCAGGAGAGGGTCCCGGGGGTCTGGCCGCTCTGGTCAGGTGCCCACTCAGTGCCTGGGCCTGCTGGGCTCCTCACCAGCCCAGGAGCAGCCCCCTGGTGCCCCCTCCCCACCTCTGCTCACTCGCGTGCCCGCACCTCTTCAGACGGTCGGCGGGCCGTGGCGGCTCTGCGTGCCTGCTCTGTCCTGCTGCCCTGTCGCCGGGCCTGCGAGGGCCCTCGGGCCTCTGGCGCAGTCTGCTGCATGGGGTCTGTGCCCCAGCCAGGGCCCAGCGCTGTCCTCGCCACATCCCCAGGTGGCAGGAAGCACCTGGGGCTCAGACGCCTTCCCTTAGGATGCTGTGGGCCGGACCTGTTAGGGAGGAGCACAGCCCGTGGGCAAACTGTCAGACGGGCATGTGCAGAGCCAGGCTTCAGACGCGGAGCGCCACGTGGGCTGGCTCTGGACTCCACGCTGGCCCTCAGGGCCCCGCGTGTCTGCCACGCAGCCGGGTGCAGTAGCTTTGGGGAGTTGCCAGCCACCATGTGGGGTAGGAAGCCTCCAACGTGAGCGTGAACCCCACGTCTGAGGAGTAAACTCTGCTGAGCCCACGTCTCGGAGTCTGGTTACTGGAAAAGATGCCCGGCAGTTGCAGGGCAGACCCTGGAGGCTGCCGTGTCCCCTGGGCCTGGGCAGCAAGTTAGGAGGCTGCAGACACTCTGAACCCATCTCTGTGGGGCCCTGACCGCAAGCGTAGCCCCAGCTAATCGAGGTCAAATTTCTTTTTTAGAAAATCAATTCTCACTGCGGTGAAATCTGTAGAACACGCCTCTTGCTCCCCATCACTGAGTATAAGGCATGCCTTCCAAGCACACAGTGACCCTCCAACATGGCCAGACTGCAGGAGTGGACACGTCCCTGGTGCTGCCCAGCCATGCCGGACTCACACCAGCGCCACGCGGAGGGGTTCAGGCCATGCACCTCTGCTCCCGAAATGTGCCATGAGGGTTTCCATGACTAAGAATGGAAAATATTCTTATTTTTACTACACTCCAAAAAATACCATGTCTAAAAAGAGCAAAAGGACTTGTCCCCAGGCTTGTATCCCTTCGGAAGCCACATGTGGCCCCAGTGAACTCAGCCCAGGGGCCTGGGAGAGCCTCAGGGGCCAGCCGTGACCATCAGGAGCAAAAACAGGCTCCTCAGCCACAGACATGGATAACCAGATACTGTGACTCAAGATAATAGTTCAAGTGCAGGGTTCCAAGACTCGCTGTAGGCCACAGCTCATCTGCCTGTGATACTACGCATGACCAGGCAGGTCTGGGTGGGAGGGGCCTGTCCCAAACGCTGGCAGAGTGACTTCGTTCGGGCGCCTGGTGGCACCTGGGCCCCAGGCAGCAAAGATGGCCAGGGCAGGGGCTTTAGCTTGTCCCTTTAAACTCTGTGCACTGTTGGCCTTAAATTAAATGCACAAGTACTTACGAAGGCCCTTTTCAGTTTTAAATAGAAATGCACAAAGTGTTTCTTGAAAGCATCAATTAATTAGTAAATTTACATTTACTTAGATGTATCCTGGCTGTCAAACTTTATAATTTTGTACCTTAAGAACTCAGTAAGTGTTGCAAATTTGGTTAATGAAGAAATGGGCATCGGTGACCTTAATTTTTTTTTTTTGAGAGGGTCTCGCTTTGTAGTTTAGGCTGGCCCTGAGCCCACTATGTAGCCCAGGCAAGCCTCAAACTCAGCAGTCCTCCTGCCTCTGCCTCCTGCGTGCTGGGATTACAGGCGTGAGTCACCATGCCAGGCACTGTGGAATGTGGTACTGATTGCTGGTGAGTGAGTGTTGTTGTATTTGTTTATTGGGGATTGAACCAGAGATCTTGCACTTATTTGCTAGGCAGGTGCCAAACCACTGAGCTAAATCTTTAGCCCTTGATGGCCTTAATTTAAAAAGGAACATAATGTAGATCATTCAAATTTAGTATTAACTATCACTATACCATTTGAAATGCAAAACTTCAGGATACTTTTCTTTCCTACCCCCTTAAACATGCAGTATGCAAAAAAGACAACTGGGTCAAATAAAATATATTAAACACATTATTCTCAAAGACAGACTAAATCTTCATTGAGAGTGAAAGTTTAAAATTTTGAGTTTTCAGAATGCCAACCATGGTGCCACATGCCTATCATCTTAGCATTTGGGAGGCTGAGGCAGAAGAACTGCTGTAAGTTTGAAGCCAGCTTCAGTCACATAGTGAGTTCCAGAGCAACCTGGAATACAGAGTAAGATACTTTGTATCTCAAGGAAAGTGTCACACACATGGTTCTGAGGGCTTGGTCTCTGTCAGCAAAGTGGTGATCATAAAAATCTGTGATGATGTTTCTTTTTCTAAAGATTGCATTTAATCCTAAAACATTTAAAGTGACTCTCTCAAATGGCTCTCCTTAGACAACTGAATTATTCTAAAGAAGTTTTAGAAAAAAACTCGGTGCAATTCCATTAGGATATATTTATATAGGAATTATAAGTAATTAAGGGACTCACTAAATTGCATCTGAAAAACCCAACTGGACCTTTTTGTTCCAATCCTAAAGCTGCCTCCAATTTTCCCTTTCAAAGGGTTATTCACGTGCAGGAGGGTGTCTGTGGCACAGGGAGCGTGTCTCCCCGGCCGTCTCTGGAGGCTGAGCCCGCTGTGCGTGGGGCTGGAGAACGCACGGGCACCTGCACTCCACGCAGACCGCCCTGGGGAAGCCGCGGCTGCACAGCGATGTTCGGGGAAACTGTGTTCTGTTACATCGAGGTTCACGTGGTCCCTGTACAGAGCAGCCTGTGCGTTTGCAGGGAGCGACTCTGAGGCACGAATGGGAGGAGAACTTGAATCTCAGTTTTCAAGTTCAAAATGTTTCAGGGAAAACTGAAAGACACATACAGACCGCAGGACAGATGAAATTGGCATTCCAGTTTGGCATATTTAAAACAGATTACGATACCTTGTTGTGACCTACAAAAATCAGGTTTAAGTACAAGCTGAACGCTGTGGCACCTGTTTATCACTCCAGATCTCTGGGAGGCTGAGGCAGGAGGATCATGAGTTTAATCCCAGCCTCGGTGACCCTGTTTCAGAACAAAGAATGGTGGAAGATCTTGAGTGCAGCTCAGCGAGAAGCCCCGGGCTCAGTCCTCAAAGAAACAAAACAGAAGAACTAAAGAAAACAACCCAGAAAAGTAAATCTAATTTTAAATACAACAATCTTAGACCTTCTTCAAATCACACTTAGCTTTTTCATCTCTGTTGTTCACATGAAGACGTTGGCCTTTCGTGGTTTTGGAGAGGACTTTTGTCAAAACACGCCGGGACATTAGAAGCCCACAGAGAAAACTCAGATGCGGTCGTGTGCAGGGGGCTCAGCCTCCCGGTCGGGGGACAGTCGGCCGCTCCGCGGGCCCAGCGGGCTGTGCCCTGCCCCCTGCTGGGCGCCCAGGGCCCTGCCCGGGTGGCACAGCCTGCTGTGCCCTGGCCGAGGACAGTCCCGAGTCCCTCCAGGGTTCTGTGAGCTGCGAGAGCCGCCCCTGCCCACGGGAGTCCGTGTTGCTCCCACGGGAAGGGTTACCGGGGCGAGAGCTCAGTGCCAGGCGCTGCACCGAGGCACCGCTGATGTTTTTGGCAAAAGCACGTCCGCTTCCAGTCACACCTTTGTCGAAGGTATTTGGATGTGTGCACGACTCACGGACCAGTCACGGTTTCCTCTCTGCCCGAAAGTCACCCTTGTTGTTTGAGCTTCACGCCCGAGAACACGACGCCGGGAGCCGCCCGCACGCTCGGGCTTCACGACTCGGTTCCCCCTTGAGAGAGGCCCCAGCTCCGGGGGCAGCGCCGGCCGCGTCCCGAAGCTCTGTGTGCAGCGCCCCGCGGTGCCGCCCTGTCTCCCGGACACCGCGGGTGGGCCGCGATCCCAGGCGTCTGCCCCGCGTCAGCTGTCCCCGCACACCACCCGCCCGGCTTCTGCGCCCGGACAGCCCTGCGCGGGGACCCCAGGGACCGCCCGGCCGTGCGCTCTCGGGAGAAGGCAGGCAAGGGCCGCCGCAGCCAGTTCCCGGAGCGAGACGCCGAGCCCGGCGGAGCCTCCGCAGCGGGGGCCGCCGGCAGCTGCACACCTGGGCGGGCGGCTGCGGCTGGAGGCAGCGCGTGGCAAGGAGGGGCTGGTGCGGGGCTCAGAGGGCACGGAGGAGCCGAGGGCTCGAACTTGGCCTCGCCAGGAGCTCAGGGAGCACGGCAGAGCGGGCGTCTCCCTGGAAGACGGGTCGGCGTCCGCGGGCTGCGTGCAGAGGACCGCGAGCCCCTCACACCTGGGCAGCACCATCGCGAGGTGGAGGCCGGGCGGGGCAGGGTCTCGGCGCGGCGGGCAGAGCGGAGCAGGGCGGCACAGGCCGCGCGTGAGGGCATCCGTGTGAGCACCGGGCGCTCGTGGGCGCTGACATCCAGGTCGCTGCCCACACGGGCTGCCGGGGGCGGGGCAGCTGGAGGCGGGACGCAGGACGCGATGCCCACAAGGCGGCCAGGGGCTCTGGAGCCCAGCTGAGCCGCCCGGGGCGCCAGCCCTGGCTCTGGCCACACCAAGGCTTCGTGGTCGCGGGCAGGGTCAGGTCCTGTGACGGGGCGTGTGGGAGTCCTCTGAGGCCCCCGAGCGATGGCACAGCGGCTCCCCAGCCTCTGCCCTCCGAGGCCCAAGCCTGGCACACAGCCCTGGGGCCTGGCTGCCCTGGACCCCAGGAGGCTCCTGCCTGGGCCGCCCCTTCCCGCCCAGGCCCCCCACCAAAAACTGTTTCAACTGTCTTTTCCAAGAAAACCTGAGCTGGTTCTGCCTGTGACAGAGAGAGAAAGAGAGCGCTCATTCCTTTCTTCACATGCTCTGTGTTTTTAATTTTTTTTTTTTTTTTTTTGAGACAGGGTCTCGCTTTGTAGTTCAGGCTGGCCCTGAGCTCACTATGGTGCCCAGGCAAGCCTCGAACTCAGCAATCCTCCTGCCTCTGCCTCCCGAGTGCTGGGACGACAGGCGTGAGCCACCACGCCCGGCTGCTCTGTTTTTAAAATCACTCATAAATACTTTTGAAAAGATAAACGGTAAACGACTGCATAAAACTGAAAATGCTTTTGCTCCACGTTTCCAGCTGTGGAAAACGGGTGAGGGTGTAGCTGGAGATCCCGCTGGGACGAGTCGGCGGGGCGTGTGTGGCACCGTCCTCTCCTTCCAGTGCTCCGCCCAGAGCCTCGCAGGCTTCTCAGCTCCCGCCTGCTGGCGCCGCAGGGCCTGAGGGGCCGATGCTGGCGGGGCTGCAGCGCGCGAGGTCTGGGCTGCGGCTGGCGGAAGCGTCGCCAGGCTGTTCTCTCACCTCTGCTGGGTTCTGAGCTGGGCCGGGGATGCTCACTGCTTTTGCCTATTTTGTTGGCAGCAGATCCCCGACGCTCGCTCTGAGATCGCTGCAGGTTGGGGCAGCGGCTCCCATGGGGGGAGGGGAGCCGTCACAGAGCCGCTGACGGGCAGCGGATGGTCACCTCTCTCCCGGGACAGCCCTTCCACGAGGGGTCCTCCTGCCCTGCCCCCGGGGGGAGATCGAACTCGGTCAGCTCCGGGCTGTGGCTGGGCTCGCAGGTCCTGACCGCAGTGTCCGCCAGAGCTCAGGGAGCTGAGGTGCCGTGGGGAGCGGCTGGCGGCGCTCTGCGGCGCTCTGCGGCGCTCTGCAGCACGCCAAGCAGCGCGTGGTCACTCGTGGTCCAGCGAGAGGCCTGGAC
The DNA here is from genome assembly GCA_004025085.1 of Thryonomys swinderianus. Lineage (NCBI taxonomy): Eukaryota > Metazoa > Chordata > Mammalia > Rodentia > Thryonomyidae > Thryonomys > Thryonomys swinderianus. The sequence goes on from PVIC010039111.1 coordinate 7,771, forward strand.
AGAGTCCACCCACGAAGGCCGCAGGCCCTGAAGCTGCTGGCTCCGTGCCGAGCCCCCAGCCTGTGCCGTGCCGAAGGGTCTGGGTGGCTGCCCAGCTGCCCAGCGTGGGCTTCCCTCGAGCCTCGCTCAGCAGGCACCTGTGGGGGCGGAGCGCACAGGGTGGCACCAGGCACGGAGAGGCATCTCTGGACACAGCCGCTGTCCTGCCCCGGGTGCCCGGCCCTGCGCCTGCCCGCAGCATCCAAGGGGAGGTGCGCCGCGCGCTGAGGTCTGTAGCGCAGGGCGGTCGGCGAAGCAGCATTTCCACGCTGACCGTGGTATAAAAAGCCAGTTGTCCCATGAAGCCCGCTTCCTGCCATGCCCCGTGACATGTTTTATACAGATCCTATGCTATTAATTCCGACTTGAGATTAGTTCCAGTAAAACAGAATGCCCTAGCACAGATTGCTCTTGTTAAAAACACGAAACCATATCTCTGACTGTTTTTCTCTTTTCCTTAGCTACAAGAAAAATAAGCTGCCTGAAGTCGCTTACGCTTCTTGAGAACAGCCCTGAGGTCACTCCAGTGACACGGTGGAGCCTAGCGGCCCCTGGGGCTGTTCTGGAGTCGCTGGGGGCCACCGGGTGTCCTCCTCCCGGCGCCTCAGCGCCCTCCTGGGTCGCGTGGAGCTGATGGCCGCGGTGGGGGGGGGGGGTTACGGTTAAAGTGGTTCCCTGCGGGGGCCGTGCGCCCAGGTGCGGCCCGGGAGGTTAGGCTTCCGCCCTCTTAGGACAATTCCTGCCTTTTCTAGCTGCCCACAGCTCGCGAGCCTACGAGCCCATGTCTAGGAGCCCTTCCAGTCCTCACTCTCTGCCGCCCGGCGTCCTGGGCCGGTCAGCTCCAAGCCAGGCCCTCGTGCCTTGCAGCGCGTCGACCACAGACCAAACCACTAAGAGCTTGGCCCCAAGACGCTTCTCCTCCTTCAACGCGCTGCATTTCAAGGTTGAGAAAGTGAGCGAGACGTGTGGAATGCGGAGCGCAGGGAGCCACGGTGATCTGCTACCAAACTGCAAGTCCAGGCTACCCAAGGCGGCGAAGGGAGACCCCACCGCGGAGAGGCGTCGCCTTGGAGCGGAGCAGAGAGACCAGCCCGCCGCAGCTCGGCGTCCCGGACGCCGCTGAAGAGGGCCGGCACTCGCGGGGGCCGTCCGGACCCCGGAACCTGCGTTGCCGAGGGGGCGGGCAGAGCGTCCCCAGGCCCCGCCGGGCCCCGCCAGGCCCCGGAGCGAGGTGCAGCCCAGCCAGGCGTGCGCCACCTGCTGTTCGGCGGTGACAATGGCGACGAGCCGCATCACTGAGGTTATTATTTCCTAAGAATCTGCTAGTTTGTTTGCAAGCATTGTCATTTGAGCATAAGATATAACACTGCGTGTGTGTGATTATATTTCACACCACTGAGGACCAGTGGAAATGTTTATTTTGGGAGTGCAGAAGAATTCAGCACCTCAACCTACACAAGGTCTTGACGTGTGAGGTCAGAATTAAATTGTCAGCATTGTTCATTAACTTTTAAAACAAGCTGTCGCTACTTACTTTTCTAGACTCCGTGGGCTCAGAATCTTGCCCCGGGTTGCCAGTGGCCCTGCGAGCCTGTGCGCGAGCCGGCGAAGCCCCGACGGTCTCTGATGGGAAGGGTCCGCACGAGCCGCCCTCTCGCCGGCGAGGAGCAGGCCCTGGCCGGTCCGGGCGGACGTGCGGGCCGCAGCCCTGCGCCGGAGCGCTTCGGGGGGCGGGGCCCGCGTGCGGCGAGTCCGCGGTGGCGGAGACAGCCTCGGGCTGCGGCGGGGCGGTCCAGGCCGGTCCCTGACCAGCGCTGCTGCGGCACTGCGGACTTCCGGCCCTCCATTATTCGTGGGTTCCTGGTACTGCGCCCCTGCCATATGCTAATTGCATTTTCTCTCCATTTCTCTTATCGCTACACAAATGATGGGGCTGAAGCAAGTTGTTTTTGTGCCGTTCAGCTGATTCAGGGCATCCCTGGCTGCCCACACTTCTGGGCGCCCTTCCGGAGCCGACCACCCGGCACCGCGCGCCGCTCCTTGTTGTTTAACGGGAGAGAGGACTCGCCGGCCCCTTCCGGTTCATTCTGCTGAGCTGCCTCGTCCGCGCCCCCTGCTGGGCCCTCACGGCGCGGCAGGCGCGCGGCTGTGCCCACCTGCAGTCCCAGCATCTGGGAGGCTCCAGCAGGGCCGCTGAGGGCTTTGGGCAACTTGGTGACGTAGACTTTGCTTAAGGGGAACTGTGCTGAGGCTGTTGATCAGCATGCAGAGCCTGGATCCAGCCCAGCTCCCAGCCCAAAAGGCAAGAAGAGACAGGAGTAGCATGAAGACCCCTCTCCCGGCGCTGGCTTGGCTTCACTGTGCTTTTCTGAAGAACATGGAGGCGGCCTCCCTAGGCGAGGCTAGGTGACGGGAGCGAGAGCGGAGGCGGACGCCACGGCCGGAGACCAGCCCGAGCCGGCTGCTCTGCAGCGCGTGACGCTGTGGTCCCGACGGCTCTGAGCATGGTGCTCCTTAAGGGTGGGAAGTGAGGCCCAGAAGCCCTGGTGATTTACCTGGCTCATCAGCTGGCCAGCGACCGCTCCAGGCCGGTGCTCGGCCCACCCCACCCCGGACACACACAGCCCCCGGAGGAGCCCGGCCCTGGCCTGGGCGCTGCGGGCCGGCACCAGCGGGCGAGGGAACGTGGGCCCACTGCACTCTCCCGGGCTTGCCAGACGCATCTCTTGCCCGTCTGCGAGCACATCTGGGCCCTCGGGGTGAGGTGCCTGGGAGCGGCCGGGACACGGAATCGGAACCTGTATGCAGAGCCTCTGCATAAGGCCCTTGGCTCAAGTGGACAGCGGCGGAAATAGCCAGGAAGTCCAGGTCTCACTGAAGCTCTGGCGCGCAGGCCCGACCCCTCCTGTGCGCGATGAACAGTGCGCTCCGCCCGCCACCCAGGGAGCCGCGCAGCGCGCCGGGTCACGAGCGTTTGTCACCGCATTGCATCCGGGCCTCACTGGAGCCGCGGGCTCAGACCCACGCGCCCCGCACTGGATTCCCCTGTCCTCGCGCCTGTCCTGGGTACCCACCCTCTGCCTCCCGCGGCCCCTCGCGCACGCAGCCCTGTGCGCCCAGCGCCACACCTTGCTGTGTGGACATCCCCCTCCTCGCCCGCTCCGTGCGCTCCAGCTCCGCCTGCGGCTTCTCGACCTGCTCCCGCCCGGCTCAGGGAGCCCAGCAGCCGCTCCACGGCGCCGTCTGGCGGAAGAGCCCCAGGGTCCCCCCTCCGCGCACGCTGCCCGTGCTCACGAAAGACGGACAAGCACTTCGGTCACTACCACTGCGCACACCTTCTCTGACACGCGTCTCGCCCAAGCAGCCGCACACAGTGCCCGGGATGTCTTCATACGCTAAGTTAACCAGTCTCTTTGACGTTTCAGACTTTGTTCCCCTGTTACTTTTGAGTTACAGGCTTGTTAAGATCAGTAATTGCTTCTGATAGGACCGCTGGGGCAGAGCCGTGCCCGCGCCGCCTGTGGGGACGACGGCGCCCAGGCCAAGGGCACACCCAGAACGTTCGTCTGGCGGCGGGGCCCACGGGCCAGTCCTGCCCTCAGACAGGCTTCAAGTCCTGTTCTGTCCAGCGCTCTGTCCTGAGGGCTCGCGGCTCTCCGCGAAGCTCCGGCGCTGTCCGAGCCGACACGACTGGCGTCACGTGACCGCGCCCCGGTCTCTCCTCTTGTGCCGAAGGCATCGGCGCTGCGGGTCTGGGACGCAGCGTGGTCACCTCTCGCCCCGAGCCGGGAGCCGCAGCGCTCAACTTTCCAAGTTAGCTCTGCTTTAATCTTCACAGCTACATGACTCCACAGAAGTTTTTTAAAAAATGATGCATGAATGACAGGAACTATCCTGGATGGGTTATGGGTTTCTCTTGGTGGTTTCTGGATTTAAGTGTAAATGAATCATAAACACAAGGATTATATTTCTTCTAAAATAAATAGGCCTGAAATCACAGATGATATTTTCTTGGCAAAATGTACTTCATATTTTATTAAACCCAAGACATTTGAAAATCAGAGGATATACTGAGAATAGGCCATCACACAAGCTCTCTACCTATGAAATAAAGTAAATGAAGGCCATTTGTGGAGTATGTAAAGGCTAAGGAGCTCTGCTGCCTTTAGTCTCCTGATAACAAAAAATAAGTCTGAGACTTTTGGTATTTTGAGGTCCAAACCACGAAGACCTTCCTGGTCTGCAGTGGAGGGTGTAGGGCTCTCCGCCCGAAGGGGCGAGTCCTGCCCTCCGAGCCTCTCTTCCATCTTTCAGACAGGCCGAGGGGACACTGGCCGTCTCCACACATTCCTAGCGTCTCCTCAAGTGTAGGCTTTTTGTCTGATCATCTGCCACATATTTCAGGGTTTACAAACTAGATTCTGCTCAGGACATCCCACCCACATCTCCACAAAATAAGTAGTAAAGGATCTGTTTCCTCGAGACTCCTGCCAGTCGACTGGAAGCTCTTCGCCTAACCTTGCCACTCTCTCCGCCGCCCTCGGGCCAGGCGTCCTCATTCAGAACAACGCAGCACTTTGAATCGCTCACTTCCTGCTGCTCTCGGTACAACCTGCCCAACATTCAGTACGATGAACTCGAACCTCCCGCTTGCTGCTTTCCTCACTTCTTCTGCCTCCCTGCAGGGACTGGAAATTCGCAGGCTGGACTGAGAGCCTCTCTCTTCTTTTTAGAGTTGGGCACATTTATGAGGTGTGACTCACCAGTTCTAAGAGCCCCGAAGGCATGGAGGCCAAGACTCTCTCTTGTTCTCCCTTGGAGACTTAGAACCCAGCCCAGTAAGGAACCCGAGGAGGGAGACACCATGTTCCCTGGCACAAGTCGAGGACCGAGCAGAGCGAAAGTTTCTGGCAGACACCTGTGACCTGAGCCTCCCGCTGCTGCCTCGCTGCGGCCTTGTCCAGGGGGCCTACACTTCCATTCACCAGGACGATCCGAAACCATCCTCATGAGACTTGGTTTTAATATTACTCACAATCTACTCTGCCAAGCATATTTCTCCATAGATTTTAAACATAAGATTCTTTCAGGGGAAATTTAATCCTAATGTTTATGATTCGTCTATACTTAAATCATCAAAATACCTCTGTTAAGAATCCCACTTGGCTATTTAATTTTGAGTTCTCTAATTGGATAATTATTTGTATATTTAAGATGAAATTATTTGGCCTTAATTATTTAGATAATTGTCTTAATTGGACACTTGTGTGCTCAAAAGCCATAATCAAACTAAAGTACACTCAACTGCAGAGTACTTCAGTCTTTACATTTGGGGAAAAAGATTTTGTCTAAGAAAGTCGATGCAAGAAATAAGAATTCTAAGGGTAATCCTTTAAGTAGAGACCGATTTTAGTGATTAATGTCTAACCTATGTAAGTCATTCGTAAGACAGGAACACTTAGAGCAGCTTAGTGGTCCTGACTATCCTTTGTCCCTTAAATAAATCCCCAGTCTCAGAAAAGAAAGGAGCTCAGTGTGGCAAGCGGGGGGTCAAGCAGGGATTGTGAACGTGCTTAAGACCTGAAGTAGATGGAAAACGAGAGGAAGATGTGGAGATTTCTTGGGAGTCTGTTTTCCTTCTGTTTGCTGTCCTGCCGTCCAGGCCTGGACTTTCTTTGCTCTTTTCCTCTCTCCGTGCTCCAATGACAGCGCCTTTGATTCTTTCTCCTTCCTGCCTCTGCCTTCTGAAGGGCCGCATCCGGGCACCTACGGGCTCCTCCCGAGAAAGCTGCCCCTCCTGGGTGACCCACTGCCCGGGACAGCATGCCCGACCGAGGGAGAGTGTGGAGGGCGGACGCCTGTCTGGTGCACGGCCCTGCTCACCGGGCCCTGCTGCCTCTCTGAGCGTGGTGAGGCAGAAGCAGTTCTGCCCCCTGGGCAGCCGGAGGGAGGAGGGAGAGGCCAGGGCGGGGACAGCCTTCAGCCACCACCCACCCACAGCCCTCTGGCCACCTCCCCAAAGCCCTGCCCTCGGGCAGTGGTCCTGGGGCTCTTCCGGCCCAAACACAGGGTGGTCCACACAGAGCGGCCCTTGGCACTTCTCTGGGGTCTCCGGGGCTCCGCCGCCGCCCCGGAGCGGGGGTGCTCCCCCCACACTGCTACTTGGCGAACGAATGGGTGGATGTGCAGTGTCAGAACCGGGCGGCTCTTGCGGCCTCTCGCTGTGCGCAGTCCCACCCTGGGCCAGAGAGCGGGCAGAGATTTCTCCGCAAGAAGACTTTCTGAGCAAGAACTTCAGGGAATTTACTCTGGGGCAAAGGCAGGGCTGACGCCACTCCATTCTGCGTCAGTACAGCCTCAAAACGTTCAGTGGCTTAGACCAAGCAGTGCCGAAGGGATTCTTCCTTCTCTCAGGGGAGAAGCGAGGCGGCTCAGCACTGGGACTCCGGGCTGTGCGACCCAGCCTAGTCCGGAGGTGGGCACTGCTCGTGAGGCCGGTCCAGCCGCTGTGCCCGGGGGGCTGCCCGCCGTGAGGTCTACGCGTCATTCCCAGCAGCAGTGCGCTCCTGTCCCACTTGTACGAGGCTCAGCGTTTGTCCTTCTGGATCCAGAGAGGGGCTGTTGGGCTCAGTACGCGGCCTTCTTTTCCAGGAATGTGACCCTAATTTCCAGCAGAGGCAGCAGCTGCAGCGCCGTGGATAACACAGAGGGGAGGTGGGTCCCCCATTCTCCGTCCTCCGCCATCTGAAGGGCTCCCGAATCGATGACAGGATCTACCCTGATGTGACAGCTGAGGTCTCAGGGAAGCGGCACAGTCAACATCTCTGGCTGAGAGCCAGATGGAAACACCGTGTGAGTGCCCGGTGCCCCCCTGCTGCCAGGAGGAGAAGCAGTGACGCCACGAAGCCGTGCTCGCCAAAGGGTGAGAGACCGAGGGCCGCTGTGCGGAGAAGCGAGCTCAGTGCCACCGGCTGTAACAGTGACCACACCGGGGTCAGCGTAACGCCTCAGAGACACACAGCCGAGATCCAAAACCGGATGGTTAGCCAGGCACGGTGGCTCACGCCCGTCATCCCATCGCTCGGGAGCAGAGGCAGGAGGACTGCCGAGTTCCAGGCTCGCCTGGGCTACAGAGTGAGCTCAGAGCCAGCCTGAGCTACAAAGCGAGATGCTGTCTCAAAAAAAAAAAAAAAGGTGGAAGTCTATTCACATGCATGGACTTCACTTCCTAAAAAGTACAGCCCTGAACTGAAGCTACAGTGGGCTGACACAGGAGTTCAGAGCAGGAACTGGGTGGGGGCGATGAATAGCACGTGGAGCAGCCGCAGGCTTATCTTTTTACAGGGCAGTTACACTGTTATCTTCCTAGAACAAAACAGTTTTACAACTCATCCTGAAGTGAGCACAAGCATAGTTATAGAAGCAGAACTCGCGACTGGGTAGAAGGTCACAGTTTTAAGACTGTTCTGGGAGCAGGACAGGGTGAAGCCAAGTTGAACATGGAGGAGCTCTGGTTGTTCCGGTCTCGCGGTCAAGACTGTGAAATACCGTGGAACTGTGGCTGCCGATGTCTGCTGGGCGTGCCAAGAAAATCCGGAGCAGTCCCCGGAAGTTTGGACTTAACTTGCGCTACACTTTGTGCTGCATAGCCCCTTGTATTTAGAAGGTGTGAGTTCCGTTTCACTGAGAGGCGTTGGAAATGCCGCTCTGATTCCAGTGACTGCAAGAAAGGTTGTTCCTGGGTCGCCAGCACGGACAGGAGAAGGACGAGACGCGGCCCAGAGGATTCCCGCACCGGGCCCCTGGAGAGAGGCCCCTTTGCTTCTGCGCAGATCATGAAACGTTTCCCTGAAGTGCGGCTCTGGGTAGAGCCGGAGCCTCTCGCAAAGCTGGGCCAGTGTGCCTGGCACAGCCCCACAGCCAGGCAGGAGGCTCCGCGCACGCTCAGAGCCGTGACCTCTGCCAGGTGCAGTGCCACCATCCTTCCCATGCCCACGGCTCACTTCCCTGGCATAGTGCACACCTCCTCCCAATGTAATCACATCAGTGTGGACGGATAAGCAGTTTGTGAAAACCACATCATTACACAAACGTTCTTGTTTTAGCAATCTACAGAATTCACATCAATTTCAAAACCTTTCTCCTAATTAGTCAAAGAGACAATACTAAATACATTGATTTTTTTATTTGTTTTGAAACCTGTTTAGCACTTTCCTAATCACTTGTCCCTGTGGTTAATGTGCTACCTACATTTTGATTATTTATATTTGATTCCTATATAAAAATATATCAGTTCACAGTAGGAGGGCTGCAATATAATTAAGGAAAAAGCATTGGGCTATATGGTTTTGGTGGAAATATATTTTCATGCTTATTTACCAACAAGTCTTGTCATCTGCTGTGTGAGGAACAAGGAGAACGGTAGACTCCTATTTGGGTCTCTACGCAGCCCTGGCTGAACCGACAATTCTCCTGTTTCAGCTTCCCAAACGCTGGGATTACAGACTGAACCACACTGAGCAGGCTATGGTTTCATACACAAGGTGAAATAAAGCCAGTCCCTGATGAGTTTACTACACGTGAAGACTATTTACAATAATGTTCAGAAGATGTATTATATCAGTAAGAAAGATTAATCCAGGAAGAAGCCATTTGGAAAGTCAAGTGAGAACAGAATTTAATTTACATGTATCAAGAAATATATATTAAAGTGTATCAACCACAGTGGAATTAATGAATGATAGGAATGGGCATAGGTATTTTTAGGGGGAGATAACCATAGCTAAAGAATGTTGAGATAGTGTGATAATTGATTTATATATTCATAAAGAGAGAAAAATGGAATACTCAGTGAATAACAACATGAAAGAGCTAAGCTGTCTTGAAAATTTAAAGAAAAACTGATGAGAAAAACCATACTACACTGTAAACAGCATGAGTTCCTGTATCCTTGGCTCATGTTATAAATTGAAAATAGTCTCAGTGGTAGAAAAATGAAAATCCATGTGTCTGAATACACAAAAACATATTATAGTGGATTGGGAATAAAATTATAACCCAGTACATGGTTCTTAAATCTATATATGTAAACATATATAAGTTACTAAAGCAGTATTTCTAGTCTAATAACTTTGCATTTATTTGTTGGAATAACAAGGAATGTTAAAAATAAATGAAAAATATTCAAATAAGTAAACTAGGAAAAAGTAACAGGTAACTCCAAAGAAATAAGAAGAAACTAAACAACAGAAATGAAGGAGGAAACAAAATAGTTACAGGAAAGCCCAGTAGCGAGCGTGTGTCCAGGGGATTAAAACTGGAGATGGGCAGAGGCAGGAGGATTGCTGAGCGAGGCTTGCCTGGGCTACAGAGTGAGCTCAGGGCCAGCCTGGACTACACAGCGAGACCCTGTCTTAAACACACACACACACACACACACACACACACACACACACACACACACACACACACACACAC
>PVIC010039112.1:0-17277 GCA_004025085.1 Thryonomys swinderianus
TTTTTTTTTTTTTTTTTGAGACAGGGTCTCACTTTTGTAGTTCAGGCTGGCACTGAACTCACTATGTAGCCCAGGCAAGCTTCGAACTCAGCAATCCTCCTGTCTCTGCCTCCTGAGTGCTGGAATTATAGGCATGAGCCACCATGCCCCTGCACTGTGGTATGCATATTGACTGTTGGTGGGCGTGAGTCTCCACGCCCAGCATTGTATGTGGTTACTGGGGATTGAACTCAGGACCTTGCGCTTGGGAGGCAGGTGCTGGAACCACTGAGCTAACCCTCCGACCCCACAGGGCATTTTTAATTGAAAAAAAGATTTTTTTTTTTTGAGACAGGGTCTCCTTTGTAGTTCAGCCTGGCCCTGAGCTCACTATGTAGCCCAGGCAAGCCTGGAACTCAGCAATCCTCCTATCTCTGCCTCCTGAGTGCTGGGATTACAGGCGTGAGCCACCACGCCCGGCCCCACAGGGCATTTTTAACCTTTCACATTTTTGCAAATTCACAGAGACAATGTGCATCTTCTTGTATTTATTGGTCACCTCTATTTCCTTTTCCTCACAATTCCTTACTACTAGGTGCATACTGATTTCTTTTTAATAAAACTGGGATTGTATGAAATGTACTTTTTTTTTTTTTGAGACAGGGTCTCGCTTTGTAGTTCAGGCTGGCCCTCAGCTCACTATTGTAGCCCAGGCAAGCCTCGAACTCAGCAATCCTCCTGCCTCTGCCTCTGGAGTGCTGGGATTACAGAGGCGTGAGCCACCACGCCCAGTTGAAATGTACTTTTTTTTTTACCAGTTCTGATACTGTGATGGTTATAGTTTATAACCTGGCCTTTTGAAATATTTTTTTTTTGGTGGTACTGGGGATCACACTTGGGCCCTTGTACTTCCAAGGTAGGTGTGGTACCACTTGAGCTAAATCCCTGGCCTTTTTTTTTTTTTTGGAGACAGGGTCTCCCTTTGTAGTTCAGGCTAGTCCTGAGCTCACTATGTAGCTCAGGCAGTCCTCCTGCTTCTGTCTCCCATGTGCTGGGATTACAGGCTTGAGCCACCAAATCCAGCATTTGTGGTATGTGGTACTGATTGCTGATGGGCGTGAGTCACCACGCCCTGTACTGTTGTATGTGTTACCAGGATCAAACCAGGGTCCTTGCACTTGCTAGGCAGGCACCAGAATCACTGAGCTAAATCTCCGGCCTAACCTGCTGGCCTTTTAACTGTATCAGATATATAAGTCCCTTCTTAGGAATATTTTAATTTTATTCTGGATATTTTTAGTAAACTTTCTATTATTAGGTATGTTAGTGATTTCTAACTCTTTTTTAGTGTGAAAATGCTTTTTGCATATAATTTACCATGCATAACTGATTATGTACTTGGACAACTCTCTGTTTCTGAGACAGGATCTTACTATGTAGCCTGGGCTGGCCTTGAACTTGAACTAGCTATGCCAGTCCTCCTGCCTCAGCCTAACTCCTGGGATTATAGGTGTGGATCATACTAAGACAACTTTTTAAGTATACATTTGCTTGGTTAAATGTAAAGCTGTGATGTAATTACCAAATACCACTAAAATGGTTGTACTATCATCCTGACTTGGATATTAAAAAGATGTAAGTAGTATGTTTTAGAAAATATGATCTAAAATAAGCTTCTGATAGACTGTGTATGTTATTCACTTTGTACACTATCATATGCAAACATAACTTTCTGCAGTGTTGTCAGGGTGGTTTGGGCTCTTCATAAATCAAGGTGCATCCAGAAAATGGAATATATAGAATATTTTGTAAAAATCCAAAATACAGTAAATACAGTGATAGGATAAGTATCACATAGTGCACAAGATAACTTATCTTCCAATATATCAAACTACAGACTGCTAAATTACAATTTAGTCTTAGAAAATTACAATTTAATACTTTTATACTTTATTTATACTCACAGTTTTGTCTTTCACATTCCAAAACACAGCAGCTCCTTCCCTGATTTAAAAAAGAGTCAAATGAATGCACTTGTTAGGGTTGTATATAAAGTAAAGCTTGAGCAACATGTAGGATAGATATGATCTGCTAGCTGATTAGAGAATTTGGTCCCTAGATGGACTTCTAAAATAAGAGCTACTTTTTGATTCTTGATAAAACCTGATTTCTAAAAAATCCATAGTTTCTCATGTGGATTATAGAATAGGTCATTATTACTGTCATACTATCTAACTTCGTATTATCTAGATGGTTCTATATCTAGTTACTTCTGATATATGGGAGTCAAATTAGGAAACTTGCTATGTGGGTGGTGCTGAGGCCCAGGGGCTCAGGTAGGCTACTGGGCAAGTGGTTTACCAGTGAGCTACATCATCAACCTGAAATTAGGAAAAGTTTTGAGACCCCCCCCACCTTAGCTCTCATTAGGCAGATCCTGCTATGGGAAAGGAGAAGGATCATTAACAGTTGTGGAATAAAGTAAACAGTCCCTATGGAATAAAGCTTCCTCCCATAGAGGACTTAGAACAGCTATAGTTAAGCCACAGAAGCTGAATTAATCCTGATTCTGACAGGATTTAAAGTCTAAACACTAAAAATCCACTAGGTTTCAACTCTGAAGTTTGACATGGTGAGCTGTTTTAGGTAGTGAATGAAGGAGTTATGCCCTGGGTTATTGTGCTAGAAGAAGAAAGGGTAAACAGAAGATGACCCAGTATCATTCTTTCTGCATTCCTCAAAGTGCTTAGTAGACAATGGGTCTGTGTTTACTTCAGCCTTTGGGATAAAAGAGCAGTATGATCGCACCCTCTGAATGCTCCACCGTGGAAAGGACTGACACCTAGACTGCTGATTGTCACACTAAGGGTCAGGCAGAGTGAACGATGAGATGCCCAGCAGAAGGTCACAGCTCCCACAGGACCGGCAGAGCTGGCCAGGTGAGGATCAGGTCAAAGGAACAGGCAGAGAGGTGTGGTGGTTCACATCTGTCAACCCCTAGCACTCTCTGATGCTCAGGCAAGAGATTAAATTGGAGTCCAACTTGTGTAAATTAGCAGCAACACAAGAACCTGTCTCAGAAAGGTGGTGGTGGGGACTGTGGACGTGGAAGGCTCTGAGTTCAGAATGGAGTATGGCAGAGGGGCCGGGAACACTGTGCTGAGGTAGCCTGGTCAGAGTCCACGGAAGCCTAAGCAGAAGAGTGTCCTGATCCAAGCTGCCCACTGAAGAATGACCCTCCCTACAGCCAAGGCAAACATGCTGGTGGGAGGAGATGTGAGCAGGCAGGAAGGAAGCAGTGAGAGTCGGGAGAGGGTCTCAGGACATGGCATCCAAGGGTTCAGTTCAGAAAGTCACTTGGGGGCAGAAGCAGGACAATCAACTGTACACCCTCCACCTAACACACGCTGGGCAATACCCAGACAGCGGAGCACTTGGTCACACCCAGGGACAGCAAATGAACTCTAAGAGTACAATTCGTACATTTGAATGAAAAGGGGAACAGAAAGCCTCACTTTGATTATATGCTGAAATGAAATTTTGGGTTAGACAAAATACACTGAATTCAACTTCAGGCAGCATGATACTGTTATTCAAATTGTGTAAAATTAACTTCCATTTTTATTCTTAAGAATATGATGACTAGGAAATGTATTATCACATGTGAGGCTTCCATCATAGTTCTATCAGACAGAAGTCCTCAGAAATCCTGACTCTTCACTCAAGGGAAAGTGATACTCATATCTGTGTGGGTTAAGTGACACAAACTTGATTTTACTCAAAGTTAGGGACAAGGAGAAGATAAACAGGTATCCATAGTAACAAAGATATGGCTTCTAGTCTCCATCAACTACAGGGACTAAGACACGAAACCAGTTTTTTTTGAGACAGAGTTACACCATGTTGCAAGGTTGGTTTTGAGCTCCTGGGCTCATGTTAACCCCTGCCCCAGCTTCTAGACAGAACAACAGGCATGTGTTTAAAGTCTGGATTCTTAACAGATGTTCCACATATTTCTGTCCTGCCACTTACAGGTATTAATCCTATGACCAAGATTGCAAAATGCAAACAGCAGACGTGTGGAGAGGATGGCGGGAAATTATCTCCTGAGGCATCTGTTATTGTCACTCTGTTGTGGTTGGTGTAATAACAATCTCTGAATAAACAGAGCAAGTTGTGTAAGGCACGGCTCCAGTGTGAAGTCTCTAAAGAGGGTGAGCTAGAACTTTAGGTGACGTACAGAAGGGAAAGGAACCAGACAAGAAGATGGCAAAGAGGAAAGAATCATGGGGAGCCAGCATGTGCCTGGTTACAGGCCATGGACAAACAGGAATTGGGTGCCCCCCCCCCCCCACTCAGTCGCTGAGTCCTTTTCACCAGTGGAGATAAACCAACAGAAAACTACTGTGTTGACTTACAAAAAATTTTTTTTTTTTTGAGACAGGGTCTCGCTTTGTAATTCAGGCTGACCCTGAGCTCACTATGTAGCCCAGGCAAGCCTCGAACTCAGCAATCCTCCTGTCTCTGCCTCCCGAGTGCTGGGATTACAGGCGTGAGCCACCATGCCTGGCGACTTACAAATTTTTAATCAATATTTGTAACAGAATTGATCAGATTATTCCTAAACCTGAAAAGAATCAGATGAAAATGTAAGTCAGAACTATGTATATCTGACCACACCGGTTGTTGTACAGTCCTATCTTTAAACGACAGTGACCAGTCACAGACCCTCCTGGTGGGTTGTCTCTTTCCTGTCTCACCTGAAGAAGAATATTGTTCCAGGATCACCTTCTTTTGCAGAACTTTCCACACCCATCACCAAAGTATTTGCTGCATCTATGATTTAAAATAGATCAACAAAAAACATGTCACAAGATGATATAAGGCCTTGACTTACCTGTAAATGTTTTTATGGAATATGGTTGCTTTATATACCACAAAATACTCTATGATTTTCAACTTTTATTATACTAGACTTTGGAAGGGATTTAAATATGAAAATTAAAAGCAAAACACCCCATAACAAATTACATTCCTAAAATATTCCTCAACCTGTGATAGTATTAAGAGTATTATTTATTTATTTTTTTGAGACAGGGTCTCGCTTTGTAGTTCAGGCTGGCTCTGAGCTCACTATGTAGCCCAGGCAAGCTTTGAAATCAGCAATCCTCCTGTCTCTGCCTCCCCAGTGCTGGGATTACAGGCGTGAGCCACCACACCTGGCACTGTGGTATGTGGTATTGATTGCTGGTGGGTGTGAATCACCACGCCCAGCATTGTATGTGGTTACTGGGGCTCGAACTCAGGACCTTGCACTTGTGAGGCAGGTGCCGCAGGCGCCAGAACCACTGAGCTAAATCTCTGGCCCTCTATATCATTTCTTAATGTAACATTAGGAACCTCAAAGCCTCAGATTATTAGTAGAGAAGGGGCTGGAAGAATTAAAGATCAAAGCCCAAACTGTCTTATCTAGGTGAACTCTTAACTTCCCTAAGTGCTACATCCTGTTTGCTTATCTGGCCTAAAGAAACAAAAATGGAATGGAAAAGATATCTTGGGGCACCAGGTCCTAGGTAACCTTCCCCTCAGGTGAAAGCAAAACCAAAAGGATGCCAGGCAATGAGTCCCCAACTCTGCTGTACCTGGAGCCACACTCCTGCCAGCTTGAAAAGCCTATGGGTACCATGGACAACACCCATCTTAGAGGCTCAGGACACAGCTGTTTTCTTAAGCAAAACTGTTCATTTTTGTCATCAAGTGGCACAGTCTGTTCAGATCATCAAAGCCAAAATGTACAAGGACACTTCACCTGTTTGTGGGCTCAGAGTCTTTATAGAGAATTTTCTCTGTAGCAAGGAGAATGCACCTTGCTATTTTTACTACTAAGGCAAACTGATAAATTTTCTGGATATTGGGCTATCTTGAGATTCACTATAAAATTTTCTTCCACCAAAATGTTATGCCATTTATTAAAGTAAAGGTGGCTAATTTCTCAAGAATCCTTCCTAGTGTTAGCCTAAAAAATCCAGTTGTTTAATTATTTTCTTATATTAATTGCATTTTTCTTTTAACTAATTCGGTTAAAGTCCTGGACTGGTATGTTTATTAGATGTTCTCCCCATTTCTATCAATTTCATGGTTCCATAGTACTAAAACAAATTTGTAATGTGAAAGAATGGTAGCTTGGCATTATAGTTGGGGTAAGTACTCTCCAAAGACTCGTATATTAATAAAGTTTGATTCCTGGCCACGCCACTGTTGAGATGCGGTGGGACCCTGGAGAAGGGGCCCTACTGGGAGGAAATGAGGTCACTGGAGAGGTACAGGCTTCTCTTCTTGCCTTTGCTTCCTGTCCTGTGACTCCCACATGCCTGGTGCCTTGTCGCAGCCCTGAAGTGATTATGGACCAGGGCCCCCCAACTGTGAGTCCAGATAAACTTTGCCTTTTGAAAGCTCACTAGCACACATGGTTCTTGGTGTTCCCAAGTAATAGTGATTTGTTAAAGATTAAATTATATTAACTTCAATCTGAGAACTAAATTCTATATAATTAATTTTAATCTGAGAACTAAATTCTGTGTAAATAGATTTAGTTTCTTTGTCATTTGTGTAAACACTTGATAACTCAGGATACAATCAACAGAGAAGAAAGTGCAAATAAATGTGTACTTAAGACAGTAACACAGCAATTTTTTTTTCTAATACACTGTAACACATTTGGCCCTGGGATCAAGCGTAAGTACCTGTAGGCAGGCCAGGTATTTAGCTCAGTGGTTCCAGCACCTGCCTCACGAGCACAAGGTCTCAAGTTTGATCCCTGGTACCAAAAAATTGAAAATTAAAAAAGCAGTACCTGTGGGCAAACTTGTTACTTCCATATATCCACGGGAGGTCAGGTCCTGAGACAGATTTCCCAAATGATACTCGTCTGCCGTGGCGAATGCCATGCAGTGCATCAGGTTCTGTTTCAAGGATGAACACAAGAAAGGTCACCAAGAGGGTCAGGCACCCGTGACCACTCCGGGGTCCACAAAGGAGACCCCATGTGGCAAAGCCTACACACAGAGTTTTCTTCAGATACCTCACAATTTTACCCAAAGGCTGCGATGAGGACGAAGGCAAGGAAGACAAAGAGAGACAAAGTTTGGCTCAATCTAACAAAGCTTCAGGTAGTTAGCAATGGGCTGGCTTGTCCCAAGGGAGGCAGTGCCCACAGGGACATCAGGAGCAGACTGAACAGGGGTGTCCTGTGCGCCCTGGGTGAAATGACTCAGTTTGCAACCCTGTGCCTCCACCAGTCTCTCTGGCAGAGGTTCCTTAAAATTCACAAGTGAGGGACAGAATTTTTTTTCTAGTTAACAGTAAGCAGAAAGTTCTAAAAATACTGAGAATGTTCCCTGTGTGGTGAGTGCTCTGTATGAGTCTGTGTGTCAGATTGTGTCTATGCAACTACACTGGGTAAGCAATACCAGCACACTGTATTTTCAAACTGTTCTTTACAACCCATCCATGAGTTTTGGTGCTTTCATTGGCCTAAACCATCTTTAAAAAATTAAATGAATAAAATGGAACTACTTCAGTGTATCACTCATAGCAAGAACAAATTTTGTACTTCTCACATATGTGTATGCACATATGCACACTGGGTCACGGTGTATATAAACTGTTAAGTGTATTTCTTTTTCTTTTTTTTTGAGACGAGGTCTCACTTTGTAGTTTAGGCTGGCTTTGCACTCACTATGTAGCCCAGGCAAGCCTCAGACTCAGCAATCCTCCTGCCTCTGCCTCCCAAGTGCTGAGATTACAGTTGTGAGCCACCATGCCCAGCTGTTAAATGTATTTCTTATACAGGATGAGGTCAAAATGAGTTCAAAAGCTATCTATCTGCCCACAAGCGAAGATTCCAGATACAAAAATGTGAAAAGCTTGAAGAATATCAGAATAATAGTAATATCTAGTATACAGGCTTTTTTTTTTTTTTTTTTGAGACAGGGTCTCGCTTTGTAGTTCAGGCTGGTTCTGAGTTCACTATGGTGCCCAGGCAAGCTTTGAACTCAGCAATCCTCCTGTCTCTGCCTTCCGAGTGCTGGGATTACAGGCGTGAGCCACCACGCCCGGCACTGTCGTATGCGGTATTGACATGAGTCTCCACGCCCAGCATCATATGTGGTTACCAGGGATCGAACTCAGGACCTTGCGCTTGCGAGGCAGGCGCCGGAACCACTGAGCTAACCCTCCGGCCCTATACAGGATTGTTTTAAGGCTTAAACAAGTTGATGACATTCAACATTTGCTAGATTATAGTTGGTCAAAAGAAGTTAATGAGTAACTGAATCAGAGTTTCTTCTTTGGCCTTACTTATTTCAGTCCCCCGGATTCTTTCTTACTCTGCGCATTCCCACAAGGGACTCTGGAGCAGCAAGTGGTCTGGAAATTCCTTCCTTCCTTTCCTGTTATCTAACTCTTGCTTTTAGTCAGGAAAAGGCCTAATTGTGCTTTGCCTTTCCTCATTCTTTTAAAAGTTTTAACGTGCAAGTTTAAAAGCTGCAGAGGAGCTGGGTGTGGCGGTGCATGCCTGTAATGCCAGTCTTCGTGAGGTTGAGGTAGAAGATCATCAATGCAGCGAGACTTTGTCTCCACAAGGCTTGTCGTACCAGCATTTCAGAAGACTGAGGATGGAAGATTGCTGTAAGTTTTGTTTCAGCTCCCCCTCAAAACAAAACAAGACCCCCCCCAAAACAACAACAACAACAACAATAAAACAAAAACAGCAGTAGAATAAAAAGTGCCCTGGAAGGCATACAACTGGAAACATCTGAAATCAAGGTATCCACTGAGAAGCACGGAGTGCAATTCAATTAGACACGATTACTTCAGATAAACTGAAATTGGTGGGGAGTGGAAGCAGAAATGTACAGTGCCCATTGTGAAAGGGTCCCGACAGACACTCATGGTCTTGAGTCAGAGTGGGCAGTCGCTGGAGTAAGGAATCAGGACGTGTCAGCGCAGCCCTGCATGACTCCCTGGAGTTACAAAGATCGACTGGGTGAAGGACAGGAATCCTGTCAGGACCCATCAGGTGAGAGCAAGGAAGGCAGCATCCTGGCAGTGATCGACACTTCCTTCACTGAAGTTTGCTGGGCACAGTCAAGTGTATTCAGGGGGGGGCAGGGTGACTTCTGTGACCTTCCACTTTGGGTGGGAATGGGAAGAGCACAGGCACAAGGAGAAGACAAGGGACAGAAAGATGAAAAGCCAGCTCGGAGAGGACTGACCAGATGCTGCTGGCTTCTCTAGAGCCAAGGGTTGGGATCTGGCAGCTCGGAGAATCATCCATTTGAGCTGACCTAGCAGCAGTTCCAGGTGAGCTATCAACAGTAAATCCAGCCACATAAGATCCACACTGCCACCTCTCGGCCCAGTGGGAGATGTGGCTGTCACAGATGAAGTCTGTGGAGGGGCCTTCGGTGGGCAGGGATGGGACATAGCTATTCATTTTGGTAATATCTTTTTGTGGTTCTGGGAATTGAAGCTAAGGCCTCTGGCTTGCCCAGCCTTTTTAAAAGAGTGTTTTAAATTCTGAGACAAAGTCTTGCTAATGTGTTAATTTGCTGAAGCTGGGCTTGAATCCGTGTCCCTCTGGCTACAGCTTCCTGAGTGCTGGGATTACAGGCATGATCACACATCTGGCAAGGGGAGATACACTCTAAACTACAGATTATAGATTATGGAAATATCTTTAAACATAACATGTTTCACTTAGCCACTCTTAACTCTGTCCTAAGTTTTCTGATCACAGACTCCTTTTCTGTTTTTTTTTGAGACAGGGTCTTGCTCTGTAGTTCAGGCTGGCCCTGAGCTCACTACATAGCCCAGGGAAGCCTTGAACTCAGCAATCCTCCTGCCTCTGCCTCCTGAGTGCTGGGATTACAGGAATGAAGCATCACACCTAGCACTGTGGTATGTGGTACTGATTGCTGGTGGTGTGTGTCACCATGCCTGGACTGTTGTACCCTGGTATTGTTATGCATGGTTACTTGAGATGAACTCAGGACCTTGCGCTTGCTAGGGAGGCACTGGAACCACTGAGCTAAATCTCTGGTCTACTTAGTGTCTTTTACTTAGGTTGGCCCTACATTTTTTTAATGTCACATGCTTATTGTAGCTTGCCACACTACTCTGTTTAAAACTATAGGCCACTTCTATTAATAAATGAGTCACAAGTTTTAAAATCTGATTTTTTGATATCTTGTTTGGTTTTGTTTCTTTTGAAATTTCAAGTTTTTATTTAAGCCACTTGGTTAAGGGCCACAACTACGGAATATTGTGTCTGTAACTATTAAAGGTGCTGTTACTTTGACCAAGCTTTCAGTTTCATGTTCTTTTTCTGGCTTTTTACAGTGAAACCATTTATTAAGCTCTAGTTACATAAACTGTGTACAGAGTGTATTTCAGGTTTTAAGGCATGTGTGGGGGGGTCACAACTTATTCTTAAATAGATGTGCCAAACAAATGAAAACAGTTGTTTGGTTTAGGTCTAAAATTTAGGCTTCTATTTTAAAGTGTTTTGTTTTTTTCCCTCAAAGACTGTATTGCAATATGTGTTCTGTTTCTCTGGCCGAAGAAGATGTATTCCAGCAGATGGGGCTAAAAATCCACATATAATTCTTATCTTGATATCATCACATGTTCTGAAAAAGATTTTTACTCATGTATTGCTACTGAAAAGATAAGTGTAAGGGGCTGGGGATTTAGCTCAGTGGTACCAGTGCCTGGCTCGCAAGCCAAGGTCCCGAGTTCAATCCCTATATCAAAAGAGGAAAGAGAAAAGTGTATGACAGCCATAGTGCTTCTCTTTTACTGTGATAGCTCAATACAGTAAATTTATTTATGTTCTTTGTCCTTGGTTCCTGGCACAGAGCTCTTCAAGGCCTTGTGATTTCTTGAGTGACAGGAGCACTTGCTGGAGCATGTCTCAGCCTCTCGCTGCCAGCACAGGTCTCCTTCAATCTGCTGGAGTTTCTCCAGCAACAGGAAATCTGTCTGTGGGCTCCTGAATGGCTTCAGGATGGTTTCTGGCTGGTAGCCAGGAACGGCAGACCCTGACTAGAAATCTGGAACCTCGAGCACCCCCCTGAATTCAGGGGCAGCAAGCAGAGGTGGAGGCTGACAAGTAATCAATGTGAGGCAACAGAGAATACCTACACCAGCGGTGCATGGAGCTTCAGAGTTGGTGAAGACACACACAGGGCACACTCCAGGTCTCCAGGTACAGAGGCGCCTGTGTCCAAGCACTTCTGGACGTCACCCTGTGCATCCATGCAAGGGCTACTTTGTGTGTCTGGTATGACATGCTTCGTAACAGTGAGTTCTACAAGCCGTTCTAGCAAACTCAAATCCAAGGACAGGGCCTCAGGAAGCCCTAGTTTACAGCCACGCGGTCCAAAATGCAGGTGTTAAACTAGGACCTGAAGCTGGTATGCGAAGGAGGGTGCTTGTGAAAATGCCTAGAGAATTGAATTTGTTGGTGGAGCAGAACCCCACATTTTGGTGTCAGAAGTAATGTGAGTAAAAAATCGATGGTACTTAAAATAGAAAAAAGGCATTTTTTCCTCTTATGTATAGGTGAGATATAAAAAATACTCATTTCACATATTCCCTTTGACCTCTGATGAGAACTCATTTTATATATATAGTACACACATATAGGGAAGCATACACCCCAGTAAGTGCCACAGTAGCTTTACAAACAACCAGTACTTATACATTCTGGTCTTTTCTGATTCTTTTTTATTTTTAAATGTAATTTAATTTTAGAAATACTGGGGATTGAATTCAGGCCTTTTGAACTGAGCCATATCCTCAGACTTTTAACTTTTTTTTTTTTTCTTTTTGAGACAGGGTCTCGCTTTGTGTTCAGGCTGGCTCTGAGCTCACTGTGTAGCCCAGGCAAGCCTCAAACTCAGCAATCCTCCTGTCTCTGCCTCCTGAATGCTAGGATTACAGGCGTGACCCACCACGTCTGGCCCTGTGGTATGCGGTATTGATTGTTGGTGGGTGTGAGTCTCCACACCCAGCATTGGGCATAGTTACCGGGGATCAAACTCCGGACTTTGCGCTTTCGAGGCAGGCGCTGGAACCACTGAGCTAACCCTCTGGCCCACTTTTAACTTTTTTTTTAAACTTAGTCACTAAGTTGCCCAGGCTAGGGTCAAACGTGTTATCTTTTTACTTCAGCCTCCCAGCGTGACAGCATTATAGATGTTCACCACCTATGTTTTAAAAGAACAACCAGCTACCCACTAGTCAGTTTCACCACGTATTATGGCACTGGTCTGAACCAATACTAATGAGCATCCAATGCTCTTAGCCAGGTTCCAGCTGTCCAGGTTAAGACCAGGGCACTGTAGGGTGTTTGCAAAATGCTGCCACTGCACTTCCAAGAAACCAAAGGGACTGGGCTGAGAGTCTCAGCAGGTTGGATATGCAAATGAGACTAAGCAGAGATTTAAAACTTCACTTGGCCAACTCCAAATGCTGGAGTGGAGCATGTGTGGGGACAGGACAGTGCATGTGCTTCCTGATACTGTGCAGAGATGGACCCTTCTCTCAGGCAAAGATGGTGGAAAGGGTGACTTTGGAACAAAAGAGTCACCAGCTCCATGCCTCCCATAGGAAAATGGTTTGGAGGGCTCTCAACATGGGGCAGATAGAAGTCCATCTTCAAACCAGGCATAGTGGTGCACACCTGTTATCCCAGCACTTGGGAGGAAAGATCCCTGTAAGTTCAAGGCCAGCATGAACTGCAGAGCAAGAACCTGTTTCAAAGAACCAAAGTCAGTCTTTTCTTTTTATTTTTTTTTGAGACAGGGTCTCACTTTGTAGTTCAGGCTGGCCCTGAGCTCACTATGTAGCCCAGGCAAGCCTCAAACTCAGCAGTCCTCCTGTCTCTGCTTCCCGAGTGCCGGGATTACAGGCGTGAGCCACCACCTCTGGCACTGTGGTATGTGGTATTGATTCCTGGTGGGCACAAGTCACCACGCCCAACATTGTACATGGTTACCAGGATCGAACTTAGGACCTTGCACTGGTAAGGCAGGCGCCAGAAACACTGAGCTAAATCTCCGGCCCCCAAAGTCAGTCTTTTATATTATCTCGCCATACTTTAGGACTGCCTTCTCTCCTAAAGACACAATAGTCAAAGAATAATGGTCCACAATTATATTACCTCAGTCAATTCAGAGGTGTAAGACTTTTCTATTATTTTTTTGTGCATTTAAAGATGGAATATATGGCTTCTGATTTTGCAAAGCTCCAACTGAACTCACTGTCTATTATGTGTTCCTAAAAGGACCCATGAAATAAATGGCTTTTAAACTTCAGGGCTGTGAAGTTATTTCTCTTAAGAATTTGTGCACTGCCATCCTAACTCCAAGCTCACTTCAGACAAGAAGGGTACAACCCAGGAGATTCCTTCTTTTCTTTAATTAATGGGCTTCACAGAACTGAAGGTTCAACTGGACTTATTCACACTGTTACCTGATAACATTTCTTCTGTTCATGGCAAATGCTGTTTTCATTTTAAATGCGTCCATCATCTTATTTGAAACGATGATGAATTTTGAAAAAATTTCTCAAATCTTTTTTTGGATGGAAGCAGGAAAACAAAAATCCTGAAGAAAAATAAAAATTGGATTTGGAAAACCGCTTCCAAATCAAAGGACAGCATCTCAAAAATAAAGCCTTTGGAGAGTTCATAACTCCAAAAGGTGACTTTGTACCAGCTTTTCTGCAAGTAAACTATTAGATGGGAGAAGGAGAAAAAATTAGGACATCTGTGTGGATCTGTCAAGAATTCAGGTTTTTTTCTCCATGTCATCTCTGCCACCTGAGTGTGGAGTCTTCTAGGCTGACCAGGCTCTGAGCAGGGCGGCTTCTCCAAACACTCCACCCTTCATGTTCTGGACTCAGAAACTGCACCAGAAAGAAGCCAAACTAGGACTCCACATAAAAACCATGTGCTAAGCCTGTGTTTATGATTTGAGGATGTCATGAAGGTATGAATACCTTTTCAAAGATGTCAGTCAGAGTTAAAAAAAAAAATGTGCTAAGGGCTGAAGACAAACATTCCAACCTGTTTTGTGGTATACTCAGAAGACCAAATCAAGTTTTAGTTACTTTCCCCTCCCTCTCAACAGGGTTGTACTACATTGTTACCCAAGTTTGCCTTAACCTCTGGATTCAAGTTATCTTCCTTCTTGGCCTCCTGAACATGGGGGGCTACAGGTATGCACCACCAGGCCTGGGTGGACACTATTAATTTCAATGCCAATGATGACTGACATTAAAGGCCTGTTTGCCTCTTTTTGGCCCTTTCAAATTTAATACATATTTACTGAGTACAAGGCACAGTTCTAGGTATCGTGCAAGATGTGAAGAGTAACAAATGGGTTTTGATCTTATCACTTAATGTGGAAACGCAAATTACATTGGAAACTTTCCCAGAAATCTCTTTACAGTAGGGAGGAAGGAGGCAAAACCTTGAACCTGCAGAAAGTGAAAAAGCAAAACCCTCTGCTTCATCATATCATTTTACCACCCATGTTCAGGAGCCACTTGTTAGCAAATGCTTGCCTGTCTGCCAGATTTATATATATGTATATATATATTTTTTCTTTTTTTTACTGGGGACTGAACCTAGGGCTTTCACACTAAATCACACTCCCAGTACTTTCAAAACTCTTGAGACACAGTCTCACTAAGTACTTAAGTTGCCCAGACTGGGCTCAAATGGGCAATCCTCTTGCCTTCCAGAGTGCCGGAATTACAGAGGTGGGGCCGGGGATTTAGCTCAGTGGCACAAGTTTCCCTCACAGTGCAAGGTCCTGATTCGATCTTAGTGCTGGAAAAAAAATTCCTTAGAATTATAGGGGTAGGTAACACCCCCAGCATATCTTTTAAA
Source organism: Thryonomys swinderianus (assembly GCA_004025085.1). Classification (NCBI taxonomy): domain Eukaryota; kingdom Metazoa; phylum Chordata; class Mammalia; order Rodentia; family Thryonomyidae; genus Thryonomys; species Thryonomys swinderianus. Next base: position 14,942 of record PVIC010039112.1, read on the forward strand.
ATTTGATGAAAAACTTCTGGTTTCACTTTTTTTTTTTTTTGAGACAGGGTCTCGCTTTGTAGTTCAGGCTGGTCCTGAACTCACTATGTAACCCAGTCAAGTCTCAAACTCAGCAATCCTCCTGTCTCTGCCTCCCGAGTGCTGGGATGACAGGCGTGAGCCAACACACCTAGCTGGTTTCATTTTTTTTTAAAGAACAGATCTTTTCACTGGGCGTGGTGGCTCACGCCTGTCATCCCAGCACTCAGGAGGCAGAGATAGGAGGACTGCTGAGTTTGAGACTTGCCTGGGTTACATAGTGAGTTCAGGGCCAGCCTGAACTACAAAGCGAGACCCTGTCTCAAAAAAAAAAAAAAAAAAAAAAACAGATCTTTTCTACAGTTTCATTCCCTGACTGGACTTATAACTGATCCTTCTATAAACTATTTTTATCTTTTTTCTTGCCTGTAGATTATAGGATTATTAATTCTTAAAAATCAGTATTCAGAATCCCTTTGGATGTTACGTTAGGCTTCCAAGACTTGAAAGGAACTCTGAGTTGGTTGCCATTTTGCTGATGTTGGCAGCAACACATACTTGTTTGGATGGCAAGCAGCATCAGATGAGCACAGCACCACTACCACACCGTTTACCTCGTTCACAGACAGAACTGGAAGGTTGGTCCTGGACGGCTGCCTGGTCCTGGGTGCTTTCAGGGGTCTCTTGATCTGGGATAAATCTTGTTTTGGAATAAATGTTTCAGTAGATGCAGATGAGTAATGTCTCTTTAATATTTTTATAAACCACTTAGAACCCAACAGATTTGGCTTGTGGGTCGCTTTCCTGTGAGTACCAAGTGACTTCCTAGCCAGAAGGTCCACCTGGTCATCCTGGCAATGCACAACATTTAATGGAGACAGTCTGCTCGCATCTATGATTTCCTGGTTCACTTCTTGGACCTGAGGCCTACTCAAGCCATCGGCTACTTTCCTGGGAAAGGAGGAATCTGGGTTCTGGCGGACGGTCAGGGTGCTGTTGCAGGTTGAATTTCCAAACTCCTTACGTGCGTTTAAAGTTAGATGAACAAGTCTCTGACATGGATGCACTTTTGATGATATACTGTGGGATCCAGCAAGGGCTTGGAGAAGTCTGGCTGGCATCATCACATTCAAAACTAAAAGAAAAAGAATTTCAAATTCAAGTTACTTAAAAAAATTCCTCTCAGGTGCCAGGTTTGGTGGCTCACACCTGTAATCCCAGCCCTCGGGAGGCAGAAAGGATTACTGACTTCAAGGCTACCCTGGGCTACATAATGAGCTCAGGCCCAGCCTGAACTACAAAGTGAGACCCCGTCTCAAAAATAAACAAACAACTTTTTAAAGGTATATATATAAATGAAATACTTCTCTAAGAAAGAACTGTATTTCTGTTTAAAAAAATGTGTGAAACAGAAACGTCTTAATTCTAAGAAAAGAACAAAGTGAAAAAGTAACTTGTAGCTCAATGGTTGAATGCTTGCCTAGTACATACAAGGTCCTGGGTGTGAGCCTCAGGATTGCCAAAAGGTACTAAAAGTTAAAAAAAAATATAATTCATATATAAAGGCCTTCTGTCATTTCTTTTACTTAGTATGACCTTCTTTCTGAAAGACTGTATAAAGATAGTGATATTCAAGGACCTTAAAAGAGGAAAAGGTGATGGAGTCTCTTATTCACTGCATTAGCATACAACCTATTGTTTAAAAATATAGCTATGACCCTGTCTCAAAAAAAAAAAAAAGATAGCTATGGGGCCGGAGATTTAGCTCAGTGGTTCTGGTGCCTGCCTTGCAAGCACAAGGTCCTGAGTCCGATCCCAGTAACCACATAGAATGCTGGGCGTGGTGACTCACGCCCACCAGCCATCAATACCACATACCACAGTGCCAGGTGTGGTGGCTCACGCCTGTCATCCCAGCACTTGGGAAGCAGAGACAGGAGGATTGCTGAATTCGAGGCTTGCCTGGGCTACATAGTGAGCTCAGGGCCAGCCTGAACTACAGAGACCCTGTCTCAAAAAAAAAAAAAAAAAAAAAGCTATGCTTACAAATTCCTTATTCAGTATTTATTCAGCCTCAATAAGGAGAGAAGCAACTAAGGCCAGAGATGAGTTCTCAAAAGGACAACTGTTCCTCTCACCATGGTCCTGAGCTCTCCTGGAAGGGAAAGGCATTTTTTTTTTTTTGGAGACAGCGTCTTGCTTTGTAGTTTGGGCTGGCTCTGAGCTCACTATGTAGCCTAAGCAAGCCTCAAACTCAGCAATCCTCCTGTCTCTGCCTCCCGAGTGCTGGGATTACATGTGTGAGCCACCACGCCTGG
>PVIC010039113.1:0-17222 GCA_004025085.1 Thryonomys swinderianus
AAAAATAGAGGGCATAGAACAACAGATAAAGGATTGGTTGCTTGCTTTTCATCCTGTTATTCCCTGTCTTATCCTGTGCCACTAAAACCCAGTCTGGATCCCTAGGTTCTTGCTGGCTTTGATCCTCCAGAAAAACTTTTGGTTGCTTTTAATCAGAGCACCTCCCTTAAGCAATACCCTTAGAGGTGCCACCTATATCCATCCCGGTGCATGAACCTAACCAAAAAGGCCTCAGCTTTCACCCTTACAAAAGGCGCTAAAGCAGGTCGCTGATCAAGGTGAAACTATGGAAAGATTTCATCTGACATGTCTGGTGGTCGTTAATGCTTCAGGGCAAAGAAAACATGAGCCCATTCCTGTTTAACAGCTACAGTCACCTAGTTTGTTCCTTGAGACTTCATCCTGTCCCTTTTAGTCTTGTTTTCACTATGATTTGGCTATAAATTAGATTGGAATGATAAGGTCTATATGAAAGGGTAAAAATAATAACTATAAAATATCTAAAAGTTGTTACTATAACTAGAGATGGTCTAACATTGCTCTTCTATTGTAGTGTTACCTAGTTTTGCCTGATTTGTGTAAATAAAAATAATCAATAGATTAAAACAGGTAAAAGCTTTAAAGAAGTTCCAAGATAGCACTGTGATTATTATTCTTATGCTGTATATAAAAGGTGCAAAGTCTAAAACTAAAATTATATAACTGGCTCTAACAGGCAAAAGATATTTTAAAAAACAAAAATCCAAGCTACAGATCTTAGCTGATTATAAAAGCATCGATTCACCTGAGTTAATGTCAAATGGCATGTTTAAAATGTTTCTTGTGTATTACAAAATTCTTAGGTTGTAATTATAGAGTTAACTTGCTTTTTCTGTATCTCAATTCCTGGTAAAAACTCAAGGTTGCTCCTGTTACTACTGTTACAGTTGGTTAAATCATAAAATGTAAAGATCTAAGAACGAAGAAAACATTTCAAATTTTAATAGTTAAAAAAGAGTTTGTTATTAGAGGTTCATAGTAAAATGTTAAAGACTATAAAAGAGGAGATACTTTTCATAAAAAGATTCTGTATGATTTACGAAGAGAGGGGTAGAGGATGTTGTACGGGAAGATGGATGTATGTTTTGTTGATGGGATGGAGTGAGAGGTGAGTACAGTAATGTGTGCTTGACCACAAACAATTGATGGGCAAGTGGTAGGGCCAGAGAGAGCTATTTCTAGAGAAGAGTCTGTGGAGCCTGGTGCCCATCTAACAGTGAGGAAGATGTTTGTTGGTGGCATTGAAGAGGTACAGAGCAACATAGTTTGAGAGACTACTTTGAAGAGTGTGGCAGGATTGCAACCATAAAGGTGATGGAGAATAGACAGAGTGAAAAGAAGAGAAGATTTGCTTTTGTAACTTTTGAGAGCCATGCTGTTTTTAAGCTAATTAAAAAATTGTCATTTTTAAAGTGTAACATTACAAGGTAGTAAAGATAAATGAAACAACTCAGTAAATTTTAGAAAAATACTGTAAAATGTTATTGCAAGTTTTAATGTCTGAATAGCAAGCAGGAAGGTAGGTGACTGGTAGTAAGTAAAAGGAAAAGAAAATGTTTTTTGTTTTCAAGTAAAAATGTCTGGTTGTGCCAGAATGTGAAAAGACATAAACAAAGTTCAACTTGACGGCTTGGTGCAAGTTGTAGAAGGTTTGAGGAGATGTAAACTTTACTTGCTTTGGTGTAAAATAATACAAATAATGAGTTTTTAAAAATGTGTCCATAATTTGACAGTGTTAAATCAGTTTTGGTAAAAAGTTCTGGCAGTCTGTATGGTGTTAGTTATAAATCTGGTGATGAAAGTAATAATAGCAAAAGGTTTTAAAAAGTCAATAAAAAGAGCTACAGTTCTTACCAAGAGAGAGGAAAGTTGTCAGAAAGGCTACAGGGTATTTTGAGACAGTTATCCCAAATACATTAGGTATTTTGCCCTGTAAATTGTGATAGTAGTGCCAATGATAAAAAATTAAGGAATTAACTTTTTAATACTTATATAGTTGTTTTTCTATGCTTTAGTACAGAAACTTTAAATGAAATAAAGTTTTAGAGGTGTTTCCCTGTGAAATAACAAGTAAAAAAATCATTGTCAATTATTATTTTATATAAATTTTGCTAAAGTTAACTGTAAAGGAACACCTATTGACTTACAGGTTAAAGCAGCTAACCATAATTAATGGACATTGGCATGTAAAAAACAGATAATTATATGTTTGCAATGTGTGTTTTAGATAAAATAGGATTGGGTACTTAACATATAAATTTAACAGCATTAAGATTATTTTTAAATGAAAATCTCAAAATTTTTATTGGTTTTTGTGCATTTTATTTCAGAATGTAATCATAGTTTTAGTGTGTTAGACTTGCCAAGTCCTAACTGTGTCTAAACATCTCCATTCAGCATTATTAAGCCCCTAACTGGCTGACAAGCTTTCTCCTGTGTTTACCCTATATGTTTTGCTGGGTAAAACAAAGGATAGTTTAAATTCCATTGTTCAAAATTTAATGCAGCAAAAGTGTAGCACAGTACACATTGTGTTATTCATGCATATATTTGAGCTTAAATCAGGTTGGTGTGAGTTTGTCAATTTATTTAAAAGCCTTGGTTAAAAAATTTTTAATTAGATCATATATAAGCCAATGTCTGTTTTGTGCCAGCTAGAGTGCTTACAATTTCTTTTATCAAGCCTTAAATGTGTCCTGTTTTTACTTTTTTTTTTTTTTGAGACAGGGTCTCACTTTGTAGTTCAGGCTGGCTCTGAGCTCACTATGGAGCCCAGGCAAGCCTCGAACTCAGCAATCCTCCTGTCTCTGCCTCCCGAGTGCTGGGATTACAGGCGTGAGCCACCATGCCCGACTTTACTTTTTCTTTGACAGTTTAACATTAATTCCAAAACTTTTATTTGGTTTTAAAAGTACTAAACAAAACAAGCAATAAAAAGGACAGGAGACAAAGAGATCGAAAAAAAAAAAAGCCTTCAATATTTGCTACAGCCTTTAAAAAGATAGACTCTAAGAATGTGAACAAACTTTGTACTTTGTGAAAACATCCCATATAAATATGATATATAATCTGTAAAAGTAACTTGTGACAACTTGCTAATTGTGCTAATTGTGTGAGATTCCCTAAAAAAAAATTTTTTTTAAACAAACTGGTAAGGTCCCTGGTCATGCTGGTTGCCAAATAACAGCGATCTCCTGGTAGTCTGAGGGATTACTCCCCCAGGAATACCTGCCATGCTGAGCACATTACTCATAACCAATCAGTAAGTTTCTCTCTGTGTGTCTTCTGTGTGTCTAGTACCGGTACTCTGTTTGTGGTGTCTGTTGTGTTGTTTTGTTCTTGCTTTGTTATTTTAAAAGTTATAAAAAATGTCTTCAAATATCTGACTGCAAAAAAGGTAAATCAAGATGATACAGTGGTGAACATAGTTGTCTTCCAAATAGTTAACCTGGAAATCTGAAAGAGGTTTTTGGCTACTTTGGCCAGCGACCCGGGCCCTGGAAGGAGTGGAGCTCAGCCTCTCAACCCTTCGGGAGGGGGAAGCGTGCCCCAGGAGATTTTTCCTCAGCCCCCTTGGAGACTTGGGATACTGGCTCCGTGCCAGTGGTTAACAAATTTTTTATAAATTAAAAAAGGGGAGTTATACTCCTTGAAGCCTCAGCCTCAAAACTATTTTCATTAAAAAAATTTTTTTTAAATGCTTGACTGCTAGAGAAAAATCTGCAGTACAGTATTTTTGGAATCCTCAGACCACTTCTTATGATCAGGTTACCTGGAAAGATTCTTTAACTAGCCAATGGCATGGTCCCGACCCTATACTTGTATGGGTAGGAGGATATGTTTGTGTTTTCCCTCAGGATGCCAGAGGCCCATAGTGGCTCCTGGAGCAGTTGGTATAGCACATAGGGACTGGTAGCGCTTGAGAAGGAGATGAGGGGCCTGGCTCTGGATGCGACCACTCAAACAAAAGCAACAACAGAGATCGAGGTGACAAAGAAAAAGAGAAAGAGATATTGATTTAGAAACTCTCCGCTGAGATGTCTTCTTGCTGCTACTAAGAGAACTATAAAATCTGCAGGACAGCTTATGACCTCGCTTCATTCGTACAACTCAAAGGTTTTATGATTAGACATTAGGAGCCCCTAAAAACTTTCAAGGGATTAGGGCAGGCATTTAGACTGTGAATGAGAAAATGGTGTGGAACCTTGCCATTAGACAATGTGATTATAATTAAGGGTCCCAAATTTTGGCACGTCTCAGAATCAAAACTACAAGATCTTGTGTGCCAGAGCCTTTTGCATTGGTTGAGAGATTGTCATGTAAAATGTAACAAAAAAATCATGTAAAGTAACTTGTAATAACTGTACTCTGACTAATATATTACTGATTATGTGGCTTAGTTTTTGGTTATCTCCTGTTATAGCTGATCAATATTGGGCTTACATCCCTGATCCTATGCTACATCCAGTAGCATGAGGAAAAAGGGAAATCCCAGTCTACACAAACAATACTCATTTAGTATGCCCATCTTATAATGGACAGCTCAAATCACTGGTGGTTACAATTTAACTATACAGGCCTCACAAAAGGGATTCCTGTATGTCTGATTCAAAGATAAAAGTAAACTGGGTTGTCTTTCCTTATTACCCATGACTAGATCATCCCTAGTTAGAGATGATGTACCTCATTAGCAGTTCCAATCATATTATCTTAATGTGTCCAGAATACAAGCTATGGAACTGCTGCCTTTGATAAATGTTCAGGAAAAAAGTTATTCTCTGTATCTCAATTACCCTGGCAAAATTGTCATGCCCCTACTACCTTAGAATGAGAGATTACTAATATTACTCAAAAATTTTATGATTTAATGGATTTTTTTTTGTTTGAGTTATTCCTTATTAAAAATTGGAATTTGGACCGTAAATGGATGAGTGGTTCAAAAGGAATTATGAAAATTGGCTGCTAGTCTAGATAAAATATCTGTGATAAAACTGATAGAAAAGATCCTAAGATTAGGAATGGGACAGGTAAAACAGATGAGAATACAAAAACATTAATGTCATGTGTACCTGAACCTTTTGCTCTGCTTGTTGGAACTCTGTTATAACTTGTACCCAAGCATAAGATGTTTAATATTATTTGTATAAATTGTAACCTAACTAATTGTGTAACTAGCTATTCTCAATCTACTACTGTGATAGTGTTACAACAACCAATTTTTGTTATGATGCCTGTTAATTTGTCAAAACCTTAGTATGCAGATAAAGGTCTGCAGGTATGGAAAGAGCTTAATAGCCTGATGAAATGACCTAAACATTTTGTAGAAATGTTGATTGCTGAAATCACTGCTCTAATTGTTGCTATTGCTACTGCTTCCACAGCTGTAGTTTCTCTCATACAATCTGTACAAACAGCTCATTTTGTTGATCAATTGACTAAAAATGTCTCCCTTGTATTGGAGATTCAAGAAGACCTAGATTATAAGATTGGAGGTAAAATTAAATGCATTATATGACATAGTTATGTATTTAGGGGGTGAGATTCAGAGTCTGAAGCTTAGGTCAAAGATTAAATGCCATACAGATTATGAATGGATTTGTATTACTAACAAACAGTATAATACAAGCTTAATTACTTGGGGTCGAGTTAAAAAAACATTTACTAGGAATATGGCATGATGCAAATGAGTCATTAGATATACAGCAATTACATCAAGAAATTTTAGATATAGAAAAGGCTCCTCTTATATACATAGATACAGCGTGAACTGCCAAGGATTTTCTTGATCAACTTAAAGCAACTTTACCTTCTTGGAAATCCCTTACACCTGTTGGCTATGGCTTGCTAGCAGAAGCTATACTGTTATTACTTGTGCTTGTCCTTCTACCCTGCTTGGTATGTAGGGGAATCCAAGAATTTACTCAGATTAGAGCTGAGATGCATAAACAAAGAATATTGGGAATTTAACCTGCTGCCTTTTATAAAATAAAAAAGGGGGAGATGTGGGAAGCGACCTGGGAATTGTCACTGTGAGGCCTGGAGATTTGCACTGGGTGCTGCCCTAACTAGCAGTTAGGAGGTCTGCTCCATGAACGGTGCTGCCCAGCTCCCAAGAGAACTGCAACCTCATCCTGAATAATGGGATCTGTCTAGTTGCTGCCTTGGGTACCGGATCAGTGGCGATAAGAGGTAAACAATCTCTGGCCTAGGGTTGTTCTCCGTCTGCTCCTCATTTAAGAATTTGCTGTTCTGGGGCCAGAGGATTAGCTCAGTGGTTCCGGCACCTGCCTCGCAAGCGCAAAGCCCTGAGTTCGATCCCCAGTAACCACATACAAAGCTGGGCGTGGAGATTCACACCCACCAACAATCAATACCACATATCACAATGCTGGGCGTGGTGGCTCACGCCTGTAATCCCAGCACTCGGGAGGCAGAGACAGGAGGATTGCTGAGTTCGAAGCTTGCCTGGGCTGCATAGTGAGCTCAGTGCCAGCCTGAACTACAAAGCGAGACCCTGTCTCAAAAAAAACCACAAAAAACAAATAATTTGCTGTTCTTTCCTTAGCGATTGGGTTGACCAACAAACTCCTTTGTGATGTGCTGAGAATAAAGTTGTTCTTGTCTCTACATAGCTTATCCAATAGACTGGAATTGGCACAAGAAAAGTGGCCTTCAGACAGTAGATGATAGGGAAGTTACATCTCAGAAAGAAAGAACTAGTTGTACACTAGGTGTAAGAATTAAAACACTATTTTCTTTTTTACTGACTCTGCAGTTCTCTGCTTCCAAGTCTCTAACTCTGACTATAGACAATTGTTAGCTGCTTCTGATGTCACTAATGTCCTTGAAATCTGTATAAGTATAGCACTGTGAATAAACTTGGGGCCTGCTCAGTATTGACTGAGAGGTCCTCCTGATCCAATTATTCTGTCTTCTTTCTTTTCTTAGCCGCACCCCTCAACTTCGCAAACCCGCTCTTTTGTCCGGCAGGCCCTGGCACCAGTCTACTGTCCACTCCAGGCCTCTTGGCATGCCATGTATATCCTATTGTGTACCTGCCATCCAGGTCCCAGAGATATCAGAGCAGTGGCTCATTCCTCTAACCCAAAATACTGCCCCACATGGCACCTCTGACCCTCATCACCCTCACATTGGCACAGAGGTTCCAGTGACAAGGTCTGTGTCTCACTCTGGAGATATTATTGCATGTGGGACTATAACTCATGAACCTTTCTCTCCGCCTGTGCTGAGAGTGGCAGCAGGGCAGAGTACAAATGAAGACTGGGCCTGTTCCCTTCCCAGGACAGTGCTGCCAACATGCCGTTGTGCTCAGCTCACGTACTTGGAGGTGCGGCCCTGGATTATGGCTAACGGTCCTGAGCACAGCATGGCGTCCTGGGATGGCAAGCTGCTCCTGAAGTCTGCACACTGGGCCAATGAGTCCTGCTTGTCAGAAACCAGGTTCCTGGGAATACAAAGGCAGGAGTAGAGGTCAGGAAAATAGATGGCCCACTGAGGGTGGCAAAGAAGTCAAAGAGAACAAATACTTCCCACCAAACTAGCCCCAAACCAAAGGAGAATGAGAGTTACTGTACTGTAGCTTAGGTGCTAATTGCTGGCAGGTTTCCTAGTCATGGGCTTGATAAATGATTGTTTCTAAGAAAGGTTGTTGATGGGGGCTCTGTGAACATTTTGGCTTCATGGTCTGTCTCTGATGACCAAGAAAGTCCTTGCAAGTGAAGTGTGTTTCAGATGCTCTGTTCACACTACTATGACCTTTCCAGGGGCCTGGACCTATTCCGGGGAATGCCAAGCCTCTCGGCTTTTCTGCACCTCTCCAATATCCTCAGGTAACTCTTTCACCTCCCTGGCACCCTTCACTTCTTAGTTAAGAAAACAATCTCTATATACTTTTGTTTTTTTTTTTTTTTTGCTTTTTTGGAGACAGGGTCTTGCTTTGTAGTTCAGGCTGGCCTTGAGCTCACTATGGTGCCCAGGCAAGCTGCCGCAAATTCAGCAATCCTCCTGTCTCTGCCTCCCAAGTGCTGGGATAACAGGCGTGAGCCACCACATCCGGTATTGTGGTATGCGGTGTTGATTGTTGGTGGGCGTGTCTCCACGCCCAGCATTATATGTGGTAACAGGGGATCAAACTCAGGTCCTTGGGCTTGCAAGGCAGGCGCCGGAACCACTGAGCTAACCCTCCGGCCCTCTATATACTTTTAAAACAGCTGGGTGCTTTTGTACATATGTCTTAAATATAATCATGTCTATATAGAACCAATGTGTCTAGTCTTTTTCCTTTTTTGCCTTAAAAGATAATCAAATTGTTGGGGGGTTAGCTCAGTGGTTCTGGTGCCTGCCTTGCAAGCGCAAGGCCCTGAGTTCAATCCCCGGTAACCACATACAATGCTGGGCGTGGAGACTCACGCCCCTACCACATACCACAGTGCCGGGTGTGGTGGCTTACGCCTGTCATCCTGTCATCCCAGCACTCGGGAGGCAAAGACAGGAGGATAGCTGAGTTCCAGGCTTGCCTGGGCTACATAGTGAGCTGATGGCCAGCCTGAACTACAAAGCAAGACATCACATTTAATATACAGATTTTTTGCAACTGGTGAGAGTAGTTGGTTGACATTTTTAAAAAAAGTGAATATAGTGGTATCTTGGATTGTGAACTTAATTTGTCCCACAATTTCAGAAAAGCTGACCATGTTTGTTTTTATGTGGGAAAGATGGCCATGGTTGCATTTGTCACCGAATGCAGAATGTGCAAAAGAAAGAAAAATTTTGGCTGGGCATGGTAGCTCACACCTGGTATTCCAGCACTCAGGAGACAGAGGCAGGAGGATTGCTGAGTTTGAGGCTTGCCTAGGCTACATAGTGAGCTCAGGACAGGGTGAGACCCTGTCTCAAAAAAAAAAAATTTGCTAAACCCTTTTACTTGTGAACCAAGGTACCAATGTAATGTAATGTAATGAAATATCACTCTGAGTTTGAATTTGTGCCTGGCAACTTTTAACGGAAAGGAGCTAGACAAGTTTTGAGATAAAGGACCAAAGGTATAGGCAGACAGAAAGAATTTCCTGTGTTAGCTGGCATACAATTTACACATTTTCTATGTCTGGGTTAAGACCTCCAATATATAAGGAGATTTTCAGAGAAAGAAATAGGCTCTGGCCAGAGATTTAGCTCAGTGGTTCTGGTGCCTGCTCAGCAAGCACAAGGTCCCTGGTTCATCCTCAGTAACTCCTTACAACAATACTGGGTGTGGTGACTCACGCCCACCAGCAATCATTACCACATATGGTGGCTCATGCCTGTTATCCCAGCACTTGGGAGGCAGAGGCAGGAGGATTGCTGAGTTTGAGGCTTGTCTGGGTTACATAGTGAGCTCAGGGCCAGCCTGAAGTACAAAGTGAGACCCTGTCTAAAAAAAAAGAAAAGAAAAAGAAAACAGACTCCAAATTCCAAAGTAAGCAGAGGAAATGTATGAACCATACCTGGATAAATGAGTGTTCACCATTATTAATTCACTAAATAATTCTGAAGAGCTACTTTGCTCCTATTAAACTCACCACACTGACTAATGACAAGTTGCTGTTTGGCCAACTTTCTTACACTACTAATGCCTAAGGAGGCCCATCTAGAAATACTGTCAGGAATCAAAAAATGCCAAATGCCTATTCCAATAAAACTAGTGTCAGCAAAATAGAAACAAACCAAAACAAAACAAAAAAACTGGTCTCAGAAAATATCACAGAAGAACAGGTCCCCTATTTATGGTCTCCAAGGGCAAAGAGACCAGAGGCCAGCAGCATCCCAAGAGATGGCAGATATGTAATGGCTGTCAGAGAGTCCAGGGTCTGACTCCCAGGAGAAGTACAACCGAACAGGCCTAACTGCCAAGACCCATGGTTTTTGCTCTGCTGTTCAGTGCCATAAGACTCCCAAAGAACAATGGCTTCTTACCATGTAGAGAGTGATGGATTAAAACAGTACGCCTTCCCATCAGACAGGTTCATCACTGGGATTCCATGCTGCGTCAGCAAGATCTGTGACACCGTCATATCACTTCCTGGGGCACATCACAGGAAAAAGTTCCAGTGTGTTCTGATCAGCAAGTGTTTCCATATTCACTAAAGGAAATATCTGAACCTCACCTCCCATAACCTCAGCAATGGACCCAATAATGCTGACTTGGCAATTAGGAAAGGCTGCTTAGTGTTTTGTGCATACTATCATCACTGACACCACAACTTTTCATATCTTAGGGAATGGTTGATTGATTGAGACAGGGTCTCACTATGTACTTTAGGGTGCCTGAAACTCACAGTGTAGCACACCTAGAACTCATGGTGATCCTCCTGTCTCAGCCTCCCAAATGCTGGGATCACAAGAGTGTACCACCATGCCAGAGTGTTTTTGAAAATTTCTGTAAGTATCTCATTCTCTTTTTCCTTTGAGAAAGGGTCTCACCATGTAGTTCAGACCAGCCTTGAACTCACTACGTAATCCAGACTGGCCTCGAACTTGTACAGTCCTCCTACCTGAGCCTCCTGAACACTGGGATTACAGGCATGTGCCACCATGCCTGGCAAGGGACTCGTTTAGTTTTGTATCCAGGATATCTGTCTCCCTGGTATGCAAGTATACTCTCTTCCACACTAGGAGGCTCACTGGTCTGGCTTGCCATCTAGGTCAAGGGACCTGTCACTCAGACCCAGGAGGGGTGGGTTACCTGCCAAGATGGAGTGTAGAGATTCTTCTTTCACCACAACCACTTGCCTGTGAATATCCCTAAGAAGGAGACAGGGAACAGCTTACTCTCCACCTGAGGTAAACGCATCAGAGTTTGTCTCAGCTGTTGAGAACTCTGACCCCTGAATCCATCCCCAATCCCCTGCCCAACTCTGCAGCAGAGGTCCCAGGCAACAGAACACTAAGCCAACCCTGGTGCTCACACCCAGTCTGGGAGAAGCTGGCCATGGCAGCCATACCAAGAGTATGGCCACCTTCTACCAGCTGAGGTCCCAATGCCAATGAACCCACACAGGGATTCAGCATATGCCATTAGGCAGTGTGATTTCTCACAGTCTGCTCTAATGAGGATGATGGCAGAAAAGGCCTCATTTTGCCTCAAGTCTCTGTGGCCCTTTGGCCCCACAGGCAGCCAGCACAGACAACAGTGCTTACTGCTCAGGGTCTCCTCCCCAGCCTCATGGCCACATTCTCTGTTGTGTTCCCTATTTGCAGTGAGGTGGGACCTGCATCCCCTGTCCTGCCTGTCTGGAGGCCACCCCACTTTGAGCCTGACTCTCACCAGACAGATAGTGTGGCTGCAGCAGTGAGCGCCATGACGTAGGACCCCGTGCAGTGCAAAGTAGAGATGGGGGATGGCAGGAGGATGGGAGGGAGCAGGCGGCGACCACAGGTGGAGAACACTGACAGTGTCCTCTTTTCACAGGCGACACATACCACGTCACTATGAAGGCAGAGAAAGGGCAGGTGTCACAGGAGCTGAGTGCTACAGCAGCTTCCCCACTGCCTGGGCCTAACCAGGGCTTGACACAGCCTTCTGCTGAGCCAAGGCAGTCACAGCTTGCCTGTGGTCGCTATGAGTCTTCTGTTCTGTTGCCCACAGATCCACTTATGCTTCTCTGAACTCACATTGATGCCAACGTAGGTAGTGGTGCAAGGACCCTGGAAAGCCAATGCACCTGACAGTCGCATAGGAAGTGTACCTCACTAACCAGGTGATGCCACAGACTCACTTGTCTATGAATGGCTAGGGCAGTCCAGACAAGGTCTCTGGTGAGGTAGGCTGTGACAAAGATAGGAATGGTAGTACAAGCCTCACAGGGGACACCAGATGTGCACTTAGAGGGCTGCTCTGGGTGGGATGGCAGAGCCATGTCACTCTGCAAGTAAGGAGAGCTTCATGGGAGATTATGTCTCTAGACAATGTCTGGTGCCTTCTCTGAATGGCCACTAGGCTCTTCTGGCAGGCACAGAACAAGCAGCCTTCCCAGTGGAGGCCCACCAAGGCACAATCACAGGTACAGGGAGAGACCGGAGCTCAGGCCCCAGGTGGAGGAAGCAGGTGTGCAGCTAACATAACAAGTCTGGCCCACAAGTGATTTGTCCTTCCTGACCTTTATTCCGGTGAGTCAGGGCCTATGGTCTGCATGGATGAAGTTACCCCTACTGTCAATAGGCCTACAGTAAGTTCAACTAAGGAGAGAGCATGGCAACTTCTTCCTAAAAAGATATCTTTCTCTAAAAAGAATGAGCCAAAGAGGTGCTTTTGTTTACAAACACACACACACATTTTGGTCTTACTATGTAGTTTAGGCTGATCTAGAACTCACAGCAGTCCTCCTGCCTCAGCCTTCCACCAAGATCAATGTTTCCAGATGTATATATGACTTTATAACAGACAGCTAATGAAAAGGACTGTATGTGAGTGATGAATACTGAAAAATCCTGGAGGAGTATCTGCCACATACTTCTTACTGGGGCCCTTTCTCTAGACTAAGGACAGGAAGGAGAAAGCTCTTGTTCAGTTGAGGAGCCTCTCAGAAGACACTAAGTGACTAATTACTATATTAAGATCCTTCCCCAAATCACAGAATTTGGCAAGAGCAACAGTGACAACTTAGGGAAACAGTCAGTAATCCATCCTGACCACCTCAGATGAAAAATCTGGGGCCCAGAGAAAGAACCCACACGGGTCAGGGAGAGTCAGGTAAACTTCAGTCTTCAACTTGTCTTCAGGAATCCTGGCCAAGCAAGAGAATAAGTTTTAGCCTTGTCTGGGTGCCTCTCAAGGGCTCAGATTCCCCATTTATAACATGGGAATAAAGAGAATGATTTCATTGGATGTTGTAGGAACTTAAGATAATAAATATACATGCTTGGCCTTATATAAGACCCAGTGTGACCTTCTGTGGGATCAATGGTCCCCTCAGAAAGGCTGGACTCTAGGAAAGTAACAGCACCAGCCAGCAGAGCATAAGGTACCTACTTTATAGGACAAGCTGAGATCCCAGTCATACTTACCAGCTCCCTGCAGCAGTAAGGATCCGGCTGGGGAGCACCGTTTCCCACTCCTTCCCTTCCCGGTTGCACTTCAGGCGGCTCAACTTCACACCTCCCACAGTTGTCACTTCATTCTCTACCTCGATGTACATGGAAGGGTCAGAGCTCACCTGGATGAAACACAGTAAACACATCTTTTCATGTGATAGCAGGCCTGCTCACACAGTGGTCCTGGGACCAGTGAGATACTCGGGAACTCAGCAGCCCTAGGCTCTGAAGCAGGGAAAAGATAGAGATGTAGGATAGCAGCCTGGCCAAAATAGGAGGCTTAAAACTGGGGAGGGGATGGGTGGGTGGAAGGTCACAGGGTAGGGATTACACTATGAGTAAGGACTACAGGCAGCCAAGGACAGAGCTTGGAGTAAGACTTTGCTTTGTAGCCTGCCCCTTAAAAATCTTCAAAGACTGCTGGGCGTGGTGGCTCACACCTGTAATCCCAGCACTCCAAACCAGAGACAGGAGGATTGCTGAGTTCGAGGCTTGCCTGGGTTACATAGTGAGCTCAGGGTCAGCCTGAACTACAAAGCGAAACCTTGTCTCAAAAAAAAAAAATCTTCAAAGACTAAAGTATTTGATAAGAAGAGAGAGCATGGTGGTATTGGGAGGAAAGCCAAGAAAACCCTAAGACACTCTCCAGCTCTTGTGGTTGTGAGCCTCGGTCTGCCCATTGAGATTATACTGGAGGGATATCCCCAGGACAGCATGTATGAAAAATGTGGAGCTCCATGTCTGGTACCAGAGAGGTTCAAGCTTGTGTGTTTACAGAGGCTGACCAAAAGAAAATTCAGAAACTCAGGCTGAATGCCTGTACCACATGGCTATACAAGATGGTGAGCTACAGCCACCATCATAGATACTCCCTTCATAGATACTGAGAATCCAAGTACAGTCCCAATAGCACCCTACAGTGAAGACATTAGGAAGAGCTGGAGTTTGGGAGAAAAGCTGTAGCTGCTGGCTGCTCGATGCACTGTCTGCCTGTACTCACGTCAGCAACAAGAACAAACTATGTTGGACTCATCCTTTGACTCTACCTGCTTGGGAGAAAAGCTGTAGCTGCTGGGTGCTCGATGCACTGTCTGCCTGCACTCACGTTAGCAACAAGAACAAACTATGTTGGACTCATCCTCTGACTCTACCTGCTCCACCGCTGTGTACCATGGCCCATGGCAGGGAAGGGCTGATGTCTGCTCTTCAGTGCCCTGTGGGGCCAGCATAGGTCTAGAGCAATGTGTGGCCAGTGGGAACTGACCCATACACTAGGTCCAAGAAGACTGCCTAAGGACACACAACTGAGTTAAGTACAAAGGAGAAGAGAGCATGTGCAAAGAAATGGTGGCTAAGGCATGGATGTCCTGTTGACCAGAGAATCTCTGGTATAAAGGATTATTTGTCCTAATATTGTGTTTGAAACTCACTGTTACAAGAAATCCAACAGATCTAATGATGACTCCATCAGGCCCTGATAGTAGACAAGGTCAATGGAACCATAGGGAGATGGACCATGACCCTGTAGTCACTTGGGCCCAGAGCCTGAAGACTGAATATGGATATGCAGGAGAGTTCCAGGAGAAGGGACACTTGAGACAAATCTTAAAAGGAGGTAGTTATCAGGGCCAGAGATTTAGCTCAGTGGTTCCAGTGCCTGCCTTGCAAGCGAAAGGTCCTGAGTTCAATCCCAGGTAACCATACAATGCTGGGTGTGGTGACTCACGCCCACCAGCAATGTATACCACATACCACAGTGCCGGGCGTGGTGGCTCACACCTGTAATCCCAGCACTCACTCAGGAGGCAGAGGCAAGAGGATTGCTGAGTTCGAGGCTTTCCTGGGCTACATAGTGAGCTCAGGGCCAGCCTGAACTACAAAGCGAGACCTTGCCTCAAAAAAAAAGAAGGAAGTAGTCATCTAGAAGCTATAATAATAAAGGCAGCTCTGGCAGCTGATGATCAAGGACTAAGTCATAGAAAGAGCTATGTGGGTGAGAAAAGGAGGCTAGCACTCTTCTTTTTGCTTTGAGACAGAGTCTTACTATATAGTGTGGGTGGCCTCAAGCTCCCTCTCAAACTCTTAGTGATCCTCCTGGACAGGCTCCTGCATATAGGGATTACAGCCATGTGACACCATGCCCAGCCAAGGCTAGCACTCTTCTTAAGACATGACAGGTACTCTAATCAGCTATGATTTCTTCCGAGATGGAGAAGTACTGGATGATAGTCCCCAAATGCAATGAATACTGAGTTTATACAGTGTGTGTGTGTGTGTGTGTGTGTGTGGTATGCATGCATGTGTGCGAATGTGGGCACACACCTGAGGGGAAGTTGGTAGAGGGTCTTGGCACTTACCTGGAGAGTGAATGCTCTCTGGGGTCCAGGAATCGGCAGCTTCAGTGCAAGTGCTGGTGCAGACAGACACATGGCCTCTTTCTCTGCAGTCAGGGCAGCTGGAGACTAGAAGAGTCAGAAATGTCCCTGATTCTCAGCCGAGCATTACTGGCTATCATTAGGTTCTCAGAGGTGAGGCTGGTCTGCTAATGGGCACTTTTACCTTGTGAGGTTTCGAAAAAGCACAGGGAATGCTATCTCACAGACAAGGGAGTTGACACCAGACGACCTGCTCAAGGCTTTGGGTTGGAGTGCAGGTCTAAGGAAGCAAGGCCTTTATGTGATATTGCACTCGAACCAGCTGGTACCAAAGGCATCCAATACTAGCAAGGCACACTATGGGATGTAGGGCCTCCCAGCACTGAGGTCAGGGAAGTCGGCTACCAGTGAGCAAAATGGCTACAGGTCTCACCTGGACAGAGAGAGACACGGGCAGAAGGCGGGAGTCTTTCCTAGGGCGCCCTTTCTTCTTCTTCTCCACTGTTTCTACCTCGAGCTCAAGTTTGCGCTTGGATAGTGAGGAAGGCTTGACCAAAGGGAGCTTTTCATCGCTGTCACTGCTGCTCTCCAAAAGGTCTCGGGGCCTCAGCTCTTTCACAAAGTTCTGCTCTTTCAACCTACACAGAAAGACATCTATGATTTTGTTGTTCAGGCTGGCCTTAAATTCACTATGCAGCCCATCATGACCTTGAACTCATGGTGATCCTTCTACTTCAGCCTCCTGAGTGTTGGGATTATAGACATGTGCCACCACTCCTGGGTATGACTGTTTTAATACAACTATTAATTTTATAATTTTATTGTATTTTTAAAATTTTATGCCATTATTCCCCTCCCCACCCTAGGTACAAAAACTTTGTTTGGATTTTTACCCTTTTATTTTCTTGTACCTTCCTTTCTTTCTCCCTTCCTCTTCCCTTGTTCCCCTTTCCATTTGAACATTTTCTTCCCATATATCAATATTGATTATACATTTTAGTCCTTATTTCCACTTTGAGTTTCTCACAACAGAGAAACCATCAGTATTTAAATGTGTGTCCAATTTGTTTCACTTAAGAGTATGGTCTCAAGATGCATCCATTTAGCTATAAATGTCAGAAGTTCATCTTTCTTTATGGGAAAGTACAACTCCATTGTGTACATACGCGCGTACACACACAACACACACACACACACACACACACTCCTTCATTATCCACTTGGTTTAAGGGCATTTGGGCTGTTTCTAAGGTTTAGCTATAACAAACCATTGATATAAACATGGTGTGCAGCAATCACTATGGTATGATTCTTTTAATTCTTTCAGGAAGACATCCAGAAGGGGAATAGCTGAGTCAAATGGGACTGCTAGTTTTAGTTCCTTGAGAAATCTCCACACTGATATTTCCACAGTGGCTGTATGAGTTTACACTCCCATCAACAGTGATGAAGGGTTCCTTTTACCCTATAGCCAGCATTTGTTATTAGTTGATTTCTTTCTTTCTTTTTTTTTTTTTTTTGCTTTTGAGACAGGGTCTCGCTTTGTAGTTCAAGCTGGCCCTGAGCTCATTATGGTGCCCAGGCAAGCCGCCACGAACTCAGCAATCCTCCTGTCTCTGCCTCCCGAGTGCTGGGATTACAGGCGTGAGCCACCACGTGGGGCATTGTGGTATGTGGTGTTGATTGTTGGTGGGCGTGTCTCCACGCCCAGCATTATAT
>PVIC010039114.1:0-17279 GCA_004025085.1 Thryonomys swinderianus
TTTTTTTTTTTTTTTTTTTGTGACAGGGTCTCACTTTGTAGTTCAGGCTGGCACTGAGCTCCCTATGTAGTCCAGGCAAGCCTCGAACTCAGCAATACTCCTGTCTCTGTCTCCTGAGTGCTGGGATTACAGGTGTGAGCCACCACGCCCAGCACTGTGGTATGTGGTATTGATTGTTGGTGGGCGTGAGTCTCCACGCCCAGCATTGTATGTGGTTACCGGGGATTGAACTCCGGACCTTGCCCTTGGTGCCGGAACCACTGAGCTAACCCTCCGGCCCCAGTGGGTAGTTTTTAATGCAGCAATAAATAAGTGAAACACTGAACAATGACACTGTTTTTCATTTCATGATTTTTTTCAAGATTTAATCAATACCACTTTAAATAAATTGCAAACGTTTTTACTAGCCAATGTACTTTATTGTAAAAAGCCCAAAGCAGGAAGATTTAAGAATTATATTACAGGTAATCTGGTGGTAGAGGAATCTATGTTTTTCACAATTACCTCTTGATTTAACTCTCTCTTCCCCCTTTTCACCTAAATTGATCTGATATTGAATAATCTAAAGTTCAATATATCTGACATTCATAGTAAATTTATTCAGAGAAAACACAGGCTCAGAAATGTGATTAAGGAAACTCACAATGATACCTGCTTGGTTTTCTCTAGACCTTCTAATTTTTGCATATCGTAAACACTTCAGTCTCCAGAAATGATGCACAGTCTCTACATAGGTCCCTCCTTCCCTCTTTTTCCTCGTTGTAGACGGATGTGGACCATATGCCCAGTGGAAACTTTCCACCCCCAGCCCTCTAGCAAAAAGCTAGGCTTCTTAGTCTGCTGGGCTCGCAACAGTCTACCACAGTCTGGGGAGTGTCTGCATGGCATGAACTGTTCCTTATGGTTGTAGAGGCCGGGACGTCAAGACAAGGTACTGGCAGAGAGAGGTGAAAGGCAGGGCAGCCTGTCACTCACAGACAGCCTCTCACAGCAGTGTCTTCTGAAGGAGAAAACACGACCCCTTTGGCACCTTTCATGAAGTGACAAGTTCCATTCATGTGGATTCCCTCCTTGTGACCTATGTCCTAAGAATTTGGGAGAACAGGTTCAGACCATAGCAGCGACACATTCCCTAGTCTTTTTCTAGGTCTTCTTGTGGTTAACTGCTCCTGAGCTACCATTTTCTTAGTCTTTTCTAGGGTTGCCAGAGCTGACGAGACATGTCACAGCTTGATGACACTAAAGCACTGGACTAATTTTAGATGAACATTTGCGATTACTCAGGAAGCTGTTAAAAACTTCATCTCCTAATGACTCCTGGAATTGACAGTATAGAAGTTAGGTGGCCCAGACCTTTTCAAAATTGCTGATTCCTACTCAACATTTCTAAAACATGACTTAAATCCTCTTGCATAGAGGTCATTAGGATGCTCTTTCCTTCTTCTGTGACTCTATATTTTTACATTTTAATAGTTTTGTCCCTGATATCTGCTCCTTTCCATGCAGAAGGGTAGAAAGAGCACACTCAACACCTTTGGATCTCTTAGTACTTCTCCATCCTACAGCTGTGCTGCTCTACTTAATGTGGTTTGCTGGGGCAAGCTACATTTCACCAGGACTACTGGTCTTACTGCGCGTGTGCACACATATAACACACACACGCA
The DNA here is from genome assembly GCA_004025085.1 of Thryonomys swinderianus. Lineage (NCBI taxonomy): Eukaryota > Metazoa > Chordata > Mammalia > Rodentia > Thryonomyidae > Thryonomys > Thryonomys swinderianus. Next base: position 1,665 of record PVIC010039114.1, read on the forward strand.
CGCATGCACGCACGCACACATGCATGCATGCACACACACACACTGTGTGAGTACACAGAAAAAAGGACAAAGTGCTAAAAATTAAATAAATAACATGAATTTTATGGATATTAGGGTTGGTACTGGAAAGACAGAAATGTATGTCCTGTGTTAGCTTTCTGTTACTGTGATAAAATACCTGGGGAAAAGAACTTAAATGAAGAAAGACTCATTTTTATTTTGATTCAGTTCCAGAAATTTCAGTCCACAGTTAACTGGCTCCACTGTTGCAGGCCTGTGGCAAAGGAGATATGATGATGTTGATGATGATGATGATGATGATGATGATGATGATGATGATGATGAGAGGGGGGAAGGGGGGGAGAGAGAGAGAACTGGAGGACTACAAAGGAAGTCTGTAGACAAAGCACAGTCCCCACAGGTGCCCTCATGACCCCTCTCCTGGGCCCTACCTCCTGAAAAGCTTAATCCACTACCTTCCACACGCTCTATCCCTAAACACAGCTGCATTAGGAAGCAAGCTTTCAACACGCGATTGTGTAGGGGACAGCTCCTATCCAAGCCATACTGCTACTTGGTGCCTCACTCAGAACATTTTCCTAAGGACCCTTTTTAAAAAAAACTGAATTCTTTATTGGTACATTTTGTATACAGCTCACAATCACACTCAACATTTGGGAATTTGTACCAGTGTATGACACAAGTTAATTCTCATTTTTACCCATATCCCTACCCACCCCACACCCCCCTACCCCCATATACATGTTCTTTTTCTTTTCAAATCATATTTTTTCTTTCCCCTCATTACTTTCCCCTACCACATTCCCTTTGAATATTTCCTATTTCACAAAATCTATCCTACATTCTAGAACTCATTTACAACTACAGGTTCTCATACCAGAGAAAAGGTATGGTATTTACATATCTGGGATCTATTTATTTCACTTATTAGTGTGTCCTCAAGGTGTATCCTTTTGCACATAAATAAATGAAACTTGTCATTCTTTATGGCAGAGTAACCCTCCATTTTATATAAAAAACAAAAAAACACATCTTCTTTCTCCAGTCTCTAGTTGATGGGCGTCTGGGTTGTTTCCAAGATTGGGCTATCACAAACTGAGCTGCTGTGAACATGGGTGTACATATGTCTTTGATAATATGATTATTTTAATTCCTTTGAGTATATTCCTAGCAGGGGAATAGCAGGGTCAAATGGGACCTCTAATCCTAGCTTTCTGCAGCATCTCCACACTGATAAGATCCTTTTTAAATATATTTCTTCCCTCCCAGAGTTCTGTTGATCCCAGGTACTGTACGCTATTCCCTCTTCTCCCTGTATCTTGCGACTATTCCTTTTCAATCTTCTTCTCTTCCCTGAATCACAAATTGCTGCTTCTTTCTCTTGCTCTTTACTGGCTTTCTCAGAAATTTTTCCAGCATTTTCCTTATGAAAAATGTTTTAATGTCTCTCTCATCACTCTTCTATAAGCACTTCCATCCACCACGCAATTTAGCACAAGCTTTGTCCTTGGATTTCATTATTTCTGAAGAGAAGATTGTGAAGATACATAGTTCAACATTTTCCTGTTCAATATATTGTTTTAGTCTTATATTCTCTCTCTCTCCCCGCTCCTCCTCCGCTTCATCGCTCAGTTGTCTCTTTGCCTTCTCCAAACTTCTCAAAATAGTACGTTCATTTCTCAAGCACTTGTGCGCCAGGCCCAGTCCGAGGTGGTGGCTCTGAAAGGAGGAATCCATGCCCCTCTCCTCCCAGATGCCACGCTGTGCACTGCCATCGGGCCCAGCTCTCTGCCACCACATCCTCTCCTCACTGTACATTCGTAATTTGGAAGTACTCACACGTATACTGTCTCTGTTTTCTAGTAGACTCTAAGGTTCATGCTAAGGGAAGCCAAATCAGTTCTTCTTTTTAATGCACTGAACAGGCTGCCAGCCATACAGTAATGTGGTCAAAAATACTTAATAAATTAATGAGTGCCACTTTTAAATTTTTTCCAAAATAAATCAATCCTCCTTATCTAGAGATTTTATTTCCTTGGATCCAACTAACAGTGGATTAAAAATATTCAGAAAAAAAGTCATGTTCATACTAGTCATATACAGACTCTTCCCTGCTGTAATTAGTTTCTGGAAGTGCAGTGTAACAACTATTAGGTTTTATAAATAATCTAGATATAATTTAAAGTTTGTAGGAGAGTATGCAGGGGTTATGTCTAAATATTGTGGCATTTTACAAAAGACACTTAAAGTATGGAGGATGCTCTCTAAGAGGTCCTGGGATCACTAAGCACAAGTGAACAATTGTACTGTTCTCTTTCTTCTACACTGTTTGACACATTTACACACACACACACACACACACACACATATATTTTGTATATATTTTAGTTTTTTGAAACAGGCTTTTGCTTTGTAGTTCAGGCTGGTCCTGAACTCACTATGTGTAGCCCAGGCAAGACTTGGACTCAGCAATCCTCCTGTCTCTGCCTCCCGAGTGTTGGGATTACAGATGTGAGCCACCATGCCCAGGATTGTGGTATGAGATACGTGGGATCAAACTCAGGACCTTGCACTTGCCAGGCAGACGCCAGAACCACTGAGCTAAATCCCCAGGCCCCACATAGAGTTTTGTCTTGATTTATTCCAAAAAGAACTTAAGGATGTTAATGAAAATATAAACAATAGAGTATGATTTAAAATAAATAAGAAAAAATGAGGCAAAGTTAAAGAAAGGTAAGAAAATAAAATGAATGTAATTAGGCAAAACTATTTTTTAAACTTTTTAAATATGACTCATAGTATTGCATTTTACATTTTGACAGTGTACAGTTATGTAAGTAGAACTTTATGTAAGTTTCACAAACATGTTTAAGATTACTATAAGCATTATATTCTGTTGTATTTTACTTCCACTGATTTTTGGGTCTGTTACTTTGCCAGTACCATGCAGTTTTTATCATAGTGGCTTTGTAGTATAGTTTCAAGTTGGGGCTCATGATATCCCTTGCCATGTCTTTGTTGCCTAGAACTGCATTTGCTATTCTAGGTCTCTTGTGGTTCCAGATGAACTTTTGGATTGCTTTCTCTAAATCTGTGAAATATACTGTAGGAATTTCAATTAGGATTGTAGTGAATCTGTATAGTAGTTGTGGGAATATAGCCATTTTGATGATATTCTTCTTAGGAATAAAGGATGTCTTTCCATTTTTTGATTTCCTCTTTAACCTCCTTTATCAGAGTACTGTAGTTTTCAGAGTAGAGGTCTTTCATTTCCTTTGTTAGAATGATTTCTAGATATTTCATTTTTGGATGCTGTTGTGAAAGGGATTGACTTCCCGATTTCTCTCTCAAGGACTCTGTTATTTGTGTATAAAAAGGCTATTCATTTTTGAGCATTAACCTTGTATCTGGCTAAATTACTAAATTTGCCAATTAAGTCTAGCACTTCTTTGGTTTAGTTTCTATGATCTTTTCTAGAGTATCATGTGATCAGCAAATAACAGTTTGACTTCTTTACCTATTTTTATTCCTTTTATTTCTTTCTCTTGTCTAATTGCTGTGGGTAGTGTTTCTAGCACTGTATTGAACAAAAGTGGTCATAGTGGACATCCTTGTCTTGTTCCTGGTCTTAGTGTGAAAGGTTTCCATTTTTGACCACTTAGGGGATGCTGGCTGTTGGTTTCTCACAAAAAGCTTTTATTAGCCTGAGCTAAAGACCATCTATTCTGATTTTCTGTAGGGTTTTGATCATGCAGAGGTGTTGGATTTTATCAAATGCTTTTTCTGCATCTACTGAGATGACCATATGAGCTTTGTTCCTGAGTTTATGTAGTGTATTATGTTTATTAATTTGGAAAATAGCAAGGCACCATGAGAAAATATATTTGTGAGCAGTTTTTTCTTTTATTCTTTTGCCCTATCTCCTGCTTCCTCAGCGACTCTATAATCAGTCTTATGTCATTCTTCTTTTTATCAACTATGAACCGTTGGATTGATTTCTCCTAGTGCTTTTCCATTTTCCTGAAATTGTTCCTTTCTGATTCATTGGCTGCAATTGTATCCTCTAGTTCTGGAATTTGGTCCTCACATTCATTCATCCTACTTTGCAACTTTCATTGGTGTTTCTAATCACCTGGGACTCTGTTTGGAGCTGTTTAACAGGTTCCATTGCTTTTGTTGTCTCAGATTCTATCATGCCCCTGAACTCTTCTTGTCAATCATATCTTTCACTATGGACAGTATCTGTTTTTATTTCAGAGACTATTTCTGATTTCCATTTTACTAGATCTTCTTTTCTTACCATCTCAGAGAATCCTGGTGATTGAGCTTCAGTTTGCTCTATTTCCCTTTACCTTGAATTCCTCTGTGGTGATGATCCTTGTATCTGGGTTTTGAAATTTTTCTCGTTTCTCTTCCTTTGTCATTGCTGATGTTATTCGTTTAGTTCCTTGCCTAGTTTCGGGGCAATGTTCGTTGCAAGTCTCTTTCTTCTTAATACTTGGATCCCTTAGGAGATGGCTACTTTTGTGTTGTCCTCTTCAAATCTGTAATGGTGCTTAAGTAACCTCAGTTCAGTGGCTGTGATCAATAGGATTCCCTCACTCTTCCAGTGAGTGTTTGTTTCAACGTGGTGGACTGAACAGAAGAACTCATGTTCGGCCTCGGTCTGGGTTCCAGCACTGCTGCTGCCCTTCCTCACTGTCCATAGACAAGTACGTGGTGTCCTGGAGGCTCTTCCCCATGGAAAAGAGAGATTCCCAGGCCTTCTGGGTCTTGCCCCATCACAAAAAGCTGTGGGCCTGAGGGCTGCTCAGTGGTACTCTGGGCCCTTCCTGCCAGAATTCACCGTGTGACTCCCCTGCTTGCCCAGTCTGTTTCTGCAGGCTTCTGGTGCAGTCCTAGCAGCAGGAAAGCTGCAGGTCCAAGCTCTCTTCAGCGGTGCCTGAGACCCTCTCCACAGGGACCTGCCATGCCCGACTTGCTCAGCCTTTCTGAGGGCTTTGGCACAGTCCAGGTGGCAGGAAAGTCCCAGACCTGAGTCACTTTTTCATTTTTAATTATATCTTATTTTCTACATTGCTCTCCAAATGTGAAGAAATTTAAATGACACTCATCTGCTTCTTCCAAGGGAAAATGTATTATCTCATTAGCCTCAATTGGAATTAACAACCATGCCATGGTGGACCATTTACCTCAATTATTCTTTCAATATTTTTTGAGTGTCTGGTGACTTAAATAGATTCTGTGTGATTCTGGTTCCAACGTTTCATTTATTTAAAATATTCTATATTTTGGATTGACCATCTCCAATTGTTGTGAATTTGTGCTTCAATAAGAAACAATAAATTGATTTCATTTAATATCTGATCATCCAAAGAATGGAAGATTTTAATGACACTGTATCCATCCCAATAATTAATATTTACATTTTAATCTCATCCTTTTCCTCTTCCTATTTTGCTAAGAATTAGAGATGCCAGAAAAAGCATACAATATCTAATTAACTTTGAATTCTAGATAAAAACCCAAGTATTGGGCCAGAGGGTTAGCTCAGTGGTTCCGGCACGTGCCTCGCAAGCGCAAGGTCCTGAGTTCGACCCCCGGTAACCACATATAATGCTGGGTGTGGAGACACGCCCACCAACAATCAACACCGCACACCACAATGCCGGACGTGGTGGCTCACGCCTGTCATCCCAGCACTCGGGAGGCAGAGACAGGAGGATTGCTGAGTTCGCAGTGGCCTGCCTGGGCACCATAGTGAGCTCAGGGCCAGCCTGAACTACAAAGCGAGACCCTGTCTCAAAAGCAAAAAACAAAACAAAACAAAACAAAAAACCCCCAAGTATTTCTGAACATAGCTATGTTCCCATGTATTATAGGATACATATTTTGAAAATATCATTTATTGTTTAACTGAAATTCAAATTTAGCTGCATATTCCTATATTTATATTTCTAAATCTGACATTGTTGCTAAGAACACAAGCAGAAAGACATATAAAACTAAAATAAAAGTGCTACACTGAGGCTGACTACTGAACTTACAGATCATCAAACCATACTTTTCTCCTTTGTTTGTACACTCTTTAAAAAACCAGTTATTTTCCATAGCTAAATAAAAGGCCATCTGTGTTCCTTCACTTTGTGATTGAAAGATTCATTGGCCAGTCTACGAATGCAGGGTAAGAATGTTGTTGCCTGCCATGTGAGTCAGGCTTCATTGAAATAGCATCAAAGGCCTCATTCAAACCTGCTGTCTTTTCAGGAGCCCTGAACCCTGCTCTGCTTTCTGACCTCCTGAGTCCTGTCTGTGTACAATTCCTCCATTGATTTTTCAGGTTTCCTCTGGAGTTTCACCTGGGCAGAGCTTGCAGGGTCAGATGAACACATTAAACACTGAAACGGCTCCACATGTAGACTGGTGAGTAAAGGCTATGAGATCCCTACTTAGCAGAGAGTCTGGCCCATAATTTAGCTGTCATCTTCATTTCTGAGCTCAGGTTTAATGACCATGTAACATGAACCTCAGTTTTAAAAGAAATTAATTTGGCTTTTTGCCTGTTTCTGTAAGTGGGAAAACACAACTCCCTTTCTGCAGTGCACAGTTTTGGATTTCATTCTTAAATACTCTATCATCTTTACCGCCATGAAGATATCTTTGCTTGCTCTTTCATCTTGCCATATAAATCAGCAAAAAGGGCCATGGTAAGTTCTGGAAACTGCTTCTGAGCTGAGGGAAAAGAGAGAAAATAGATCATCTGCACTGAGATTAGAGTACCTGCTGTTCAGTCCAAAGGGGGAACTGAGAAAGCCTAACATAAAGACAGGCCAGCTGTTGTCTTTCTTCAGAAAATTAAATGCATGAACTCTTCCTCTTAAGATCTATCTGGAAAAAAAAGATATAAAACATTTCAAATTGAAGCAAATCTGTGGAAGTATCTACATTGTATATTTCTACAGGAAACCAGATTAATACTTGTCTTTCTGTTTGCTCTAGCTCCCACTAATGACAACAACAAATCCGAAGACTTAGATGAGAGTATCTGTTTCTACAAAATAACACAAATAACAAAAGCCACAGAGTTATATTATTGTGTGTGTGTGTGTGTGTGCACGTTTGTGTGTGTACACACATACATCAAATTTGCCATTTGCATTGAGGTCATACTGGTTACAAAGATGATAAAAGGAATCCGAGGTTATTAAAATTTAAAGATCAAGGGCCAAGGATGTAGCTTAGTGGCTTCATGCCTGCCCAGCAAGTGCAGTCCTGAGTCCCTGAGTTCAATCTTGGATACCAGAAAAAGAAATTTGAAGATCTTGAAAAGGCAAAGTATATCTTTGCATATGTGTGTGTGTGTGTGCATGTGTGTGTGTGTATACACATATCACTTACCCATTTTAAAAAGTGAAGGAGGAAGATTAAAATACAGTTAAAATGTGCATCACATTAATTAAATAATTAAATGTGTTGTGGACCCTAAAGTAATATATACCCTTGTGACTATGAAAGAAACACTGATAACCTAAATATACACATAATAATTTGTGAAAATGTATTCTGTGTGTGTTCAATAGAATATTTTATTCTAAAGGGTTGGTAAACTACAGTTCACAGGCTGGAGGCCTGTTTCATAAATAAAATGCTATTGAAATACAGAGAAGTCCACGTATTTATGTGTCATTGACTATGTCTCTCTCAATACACGATGGGCTTTGGTTGGTCCAAAGGAGACTGTGACCTGCAAAGACACTGAATAACCTACTGAATATGTGTCTGGCTTTTTATAAAAATTCTAAGACCAGGTTATGATATCTGTTTTAAAAAGTCATTTCTGGTTTAATGATTTCATAACATGAAACTTAATTTTATTCTCTTTTTGTTGGCACAGGAAGATGAAAGAAAACCAGCTACTGGGTAAAAACTTGAATGTGCACAGAGAGGAATAGAAGAAATTTTCCTTTGTATGTGCTGTGATTTTCCTCTATGATTTTGCTTGTTTTTTCTTTTCCTTTTTTTTTTTTTGAGACAGGGTCTGGCTTTGTAGTTCAGGCTGGCTCTGAGCTCACTATGTAGCCCAGGTAAGCCTTGAACTCAGCAATCCTCCTGCCTCTGCCTCCCGAGTGCTGGGATTACAGGCGTGAGTCACCATGCCTGGCACTGTGGTATGTGGTATTGATTGCTGGTGGGTGTGAGTCTCCACACCCAGCATTGTATGTGGTTACCAGGGATTGAACTCAGGACCTTGCCCTTGTGAGGCAGGCACTGGAACCACTGAGCTAACCCTCCGGCCCTTCCTTTTTATTTTTACCTTCTTGTCATCTGTCTTTTCTATTTGTATATATTTTCCACATATATTGTTACAGCAGTAACTTTGGGATTCTCATAAAGCATAAGGACTTTTATATAGAAGATCTATTTATCTGTATCCATAAAAACAGTACTGAAACTCTTATGTCTGATGAACTAAAAAGATAAACCAAGTAAGATGAATAGTCCTTTGAAAAAATTTTCCGAGATTCATTTGATATGTAATAGCAAAACAGAATTTTGTCTGGTTCAACATACTTGTCATAAGCTTTGGTTTCCAACCAGGTAATTTTTCAGATGTTAGGGACGAAAAAGCAAATATGATAAAGTTCAGATCCCTGTTGTTCTCTTTCATACATGTTATGTTTTCTAAATCCTTTGGTTAGTTTGTACTTCCTGTGCGTGAGAATGTGTGTTTTAATCGAACCTTGGACAATACAACAGTTTCCGTGAAAACAGGGACAACATCTACTTTGCTTACATTTTTATTCTGTGTCTTCCAGGTAGATCTTTTCCAAGAACATTTGTGGAGTGGATTGAATGAGTGACAGAGATGCACCGAAACAGTTTAATAGTTGGAACGACATCGCTTCTCGGCCTTTTGGCTAAGATCAAGTGTAGTTGGAATGACAAAGGCATTTAAATCTAAGACCATTCTTGCACCAGTCTAAACTCTGATTCAAGGAGACACAGAATGAAAACTGTAAGTTATATCTTCTCGTTTTCCATGACAGAAGACTGAGAAAACATGAGTCGAATGTATTTCTTAGGTCAGATATTGTCAAGTATAGGAAAATCAAGACAAAATTCAATAAAATAGAATCTTGATACTTGAGATGATTATAATTCAGGAAATTAGGCAAGTCAAAGGAAGGGATCTACAAGAGCTAGCACTTGTAGAAAACATCAGTGAACAAAAGGAGAACTATGAGTACTGTAGCTACAGGAATAAATACAGCCAAAGAGGTGTGCGAAAGGCTCCTGTCAGACCAGCAACTGATTGCACTGTGAGAGAAGCACTCAGAGAGGCATCGCTTCAACCACTAAGATGGGTGAAAAGCTCTGTACTCAGACAAAAACCTTGGGCTAAATAGACACTGAGAAAACAGTAAAACCTTCTCCAGGGGCTTGAGACTTTTTGAAGCTAACACTATTGCTTCACCTTGGTGAACTAGAATGTTTGCATTTGCTGGTGTTTTCTGAACATGGAAGAAAGGTTAATCTAGGCAGGCTGAAAGACAAGAGGACCCTCTCTTGGCTGGGAGACATATAGGTAAGTGGTTAAAGAATGTACTTCAGACTTCAGTTTCCTTAGCGTTAACCATTTTCAAGAGGTTTGCCATGTTATGGATGTGAATCATTATTATGAGAAAAATTAAATCTCTTCAACTTCCATTATTCAACTAAACTCCTGATAAAGCTAGCATTTGAGGTGTTAGCTTATTACCCTTCTTAAATGTGATAAATTTGAAGAACAGAAATCTGGATGAACTATAATCGCTTTTGTTTCCATGCATATTAAACAAGGGCACAGATTTAATAAAATTTAATTTTTTCAATGATTTGATAACCTCATTATAACCACATGAATAAAGACAGTTAACACAAATGGGATGTGGAAGACAAATGGCCATCTACTTCCTAAAGTTACAATGAAATAGATGTTTTGAATAAAATACACAGAAAACTTAGTCACTCTTACAATTGAAAATTGTATTTTATTGTTTTAAAAAATTCATAGTTTTGGTAAAAATCTGTGTTTAACGTTGTCTTTAACCATCAGACAAACATTCATAATATTAACAAATCATTGGATCAGCAGAAAGATGGAAAAAATGGCACACAGCAAAGAGAAACTTTCTTGGTGTCTTTGTCTATTTTCTGTTGCTACAATGAAACACTTGAGATCAAGTGATTTATAAAGAACAGAGCTTTATTTTGCTTCACGTTCTAGAGACTAGGAAGTTCAAGAGCATGATTTCAACATCTGCTGGACTTCAGCTAAGGAGCCTCTTAACATGGCCGAGGAAGATCAGTGAGGAAACCGAAACCGGGGAGCAAGTCAGTTGTCAAAGGACTGCGCTACCTTTGCATAACAAAACACTCTTGCAGTGAGTCATGAAGCCATGTGGTGATTAGTCACCTCCTACTTTTCAATACCGCTGATTTTTGTTTTGAATTTCCAAAGTAGAATTTTTTTTTTTTTGGCTGTGGGCACATTCAAACCAGAGCGCTTGAATGCCTGTGAATTAAACTGGGGTATGATTATGACTTTTGGAGACTGAACATTGTCTCCGCTGTAGGCCAGACTCTCTCAGAGGGAGCTTTGGGGATAGAAGGCAGGAGGAAAAGAAAGGGGCAAGGGGAGAGGACAGAGAGGGAGAGAAGCCAAGCAAACCTGATTGCAGGTTAAGTACAGTTCAGGATTTATTTTCTCTTGAGGGAAAGGAGCTCAGGTTTTGTATCCTCATTCCGATTGTCCACGGGCCGCAGATGGCCCTGGGAATCTGCCCGGGAGAGACCTAAATGGCCCCGCGCTTCTAGAAAGGGCGTCCCCGAGCACTCCAGGGAGCCCGGGCGAGCTGTGCCCAGCTCAGGAGTCAGAGGGTGGGCAAGGCTGGCGATGGGGTCAGAGGGTCTGGGCGGAGGGCCGGGCACGCGCAGACCCACCCAGTCTCTTCCCAGCTCGTGCCTGGGGTGCGCTGTGGGTCCTGTTTCTCCCGGCTCGTTGCTTCCTGCTGATGAGCAGGGCTCCCTTGTGTAGGCCAAGTCTCAAGGAAAATGCACATGTGCGTGAAAAGCTCTTCTCTCTGCAGGACAGGGAAAACCTGAGGCTGTTCGAGTTGCTTTAGAGGGTTAAGAAAACTTCGGATGATTAGGGAGCTTTAGGTTCACATCGAAACATCATTCCATATTGAAAACATACTCGAAACCTTAATATGCACGAAAGACAAGGTCGACATTTGGATTCGAAGAGCATAGGTCACCGCCTGGCTTATAGCCGAAGGCAGGATACAATCAGGACGTTTCGCATTCGTATGTACTTCCGCTTCCCTCCCGCCCTCCTCCTTTTTCTTCTATGGAACTGGGCATTGAACTCAGGGCCTTTGCACTGAGCTGTATCTCTTGCTCTCTTTCATGTTTTATTTTGAGATAGAGTCCCATTAAGTGGTGGAGGTGTTCAGGAACTGCTCCAGGGGTCTGATTCTCCTGCCTCAGCTTCCTAGAGTGCTAGCATGGTAGGCTTGCCTCACCATACTTCGCTAGCACAATTCATTGTTCTTGATTAGAAGGTTTAGACTGGCTACAGTCTAAAAAAATATGGGACATGATCCTTCTGCCTAAATAATTTCTTGCAATTTCAACCAAGAATTTTGAATATTTTAAACCATTGACTCTTGTATGGTAAATAATAAGAGGTAATTTGCAAAAAATTGCCCTTTGTTATTCTGGTGTGAAGATTATCGGTAGAGTAATTGTTCTCTTTCTTTTCTCTGAAGTAAAATATATAAAAAGCTCAAATTACAGCACTTACAAAAATGAACATTTGTACAATTCTTATGAGAAAATTATAGGGATGTCATCTTCTGGCAAGAATTTGTAGAGAGTAGTAACTTTCAGGTCCGATTAGAGAGCTCGCCTGGACCTCAGTGGTATCTGGCGTCGCCTCCCCTCCTCGGTTATAAAACTGATATTCATAATCAAAACAGGTTAGCTTGTACTTCGTATTTTTGAAGTCTATTTTATTTCTATTCCATTTCTTGTAAAATTGATAGCTATGTACAATAAGACTCACTCGATGAGACTATTCAAGTGTCCCTTTTCCTGTTATTCTGAATAAATGGGCACCGGTTCTATCATACCAGGGTTGTGGTGACGTCATCCTCTAATTTTAAAGATAGTTTTATTTATCACACGAGGATTAGCCAATGCCTGCAAAGGTTGCACCTGTAAAGTAAACACAAAACACTATGGAGGTCAGTGGAGCCCAAATGATTTGTTTACACTTAACCCTGATTTTTAAAAACCTCATTTCCCTGTTTGGTCACGGATAGCATTGGAAAAAACAATAGAGTATCTGAACGAGAATATCCTCAGATGACTGTGTCGTAAAAGCAGGTCCTCGGCCTTCGTCCTGTGCAGCCTGGAGGTGCTGACGTCCGCGCGGGCACCGTTAGCTAAGAGTGTGTTGTTTGTGTACCTTTGTGACGATTTGTGAAGTCACACACAGTGTGCATGTAGACGTATTTGTGACTGCTGGCATTCCCCTTTCGTTCTCACAAATCTGTGATGTTCCTCTGAAAACAATGCTGCCTTTGACTTGGTACTGTTACATTCAAATAATAACTAAGAAAAGACAAAGAATATGATGTAAAGTTTGTTTCCCTCTAGCACTTCAGACAAACATAAAAACTAGCATTTTCTTTTTGTTCCCAACAGAAGTTGTGACACTTTTGCCACAACAATGCTTTCAACTTGGTCCTTTGTTATAGGTGAATAACGGCTGAGAAAAGGTGAAGGTAGGATTGAGCTTGTAGTTCGGAGGTTGAGCGTTTGCCTAGTGCGCATGTGCGAGGCCCTGGCAGGCCAGACCCCGCCTGCGCTGGACCGCGAGGACTAACTTCCTTTGTGTAACAGCACGAACAAGTTGCTAGTCTCTTAACAAGTATCATCTGTGAAGTTTTATTCCCAAATTTCTTTATAAGCATCACTTACAGTTGAGTTTATCAAGTGGTACTTGATTTAGACAATCTGTGAATTAAAGAATCTTTTAAACGTGTTTCTATTCAGAATGGATCCTCTGGCACCTTTTGCACAAGAGGGGAAAAGGAGAGGGAATCATATGCTTCTCCAGTATTCTGAAACAATGATTCAAAACGGAAATTAAACAGAATTTTATAAAATATCAGAAACATTGTCTCATTCAGTAAACTTCGAATGTGGTGACACTGGAAATGTTTTAGCACTTAGTATGAAGGTGAATACCGATTAAACATTGTTTATTAAATCTCCATATTTTATACATCTTTACCCGTGATATTTTCTTAAGAGCATTAAGTAATGCTTGAAGAGCCAGGACTTTGATTTGTCTCCCCAGTGACGCATCACCGGAGCCCCGCCCTCCCGGGCGGCTCAGAGAACCTGATCTCCGAACGCTCCGGGCACCGGGTGAAGCATGGCACCCCAGCAGCAGGGCCGCAGCCTCTCCACGCCTCTTTCCTCTTCCCGAGAGGCAGGGGCACCAGAGGAGCTTCAGCTTGGGCTGTCCCAGCCAACAGCCACCTCATCAGGGATTCTTGTGGGCTCCACTGCAATGCATACCTAGCATCTGACAATTTTTATAATCCTCTTCAAGAGCATTTTATTTAGTTTAGTCATTCATTCATTCATTCATTCACTCATTCATTCAGAGACAGGGTCTCGCTTTGTAGTTCAGGCTGGCCCTGAGCTCACTACGTAGCCCAGGCAAGCCTCGAACTCAGCAATCCTCCTGCCTCTGCCTCCCGAGTGCTGGGATGACAGGCGTGAGCCACCACGCCCGGCACTGTGGTGTGTGGTACTGATTGCCGGTGGGCGTGAGTCGCCACGCCCGGTAGTGTTGTATGTGGTTACCGGGGATCGAACCAGGGACCTTGAGCTTGCTAGGCAGGCGCCGGAACCACTGAGCTAAATCTTCGCCCCTTCGAGTGCATTTTAAATGCCAGGCAGCAGGTGTCGTGTATTGGCTTCGCACAGAGCTGAGCTGCCCTAGAGAAGGAAGACACGGAGCCTCTTCTCCGAGAGGTGAGTTTAACAACGGCCTGGAAGGGCCGCGGAAAACAGCCAGTGGGTTGGAAGGGAAAGGTGAGGTGCTCATTTGGAGCACAGCAGAGCGAGGGAGAGAGAAGCAAAGGCGGAACTGGAGAGCAGAGACCGGCGGGAAGCCCGGGCCAGCCGCGCATGCTCACTTAGAGTGCGAGGAGGGGGGTGGGGAGCACGGGTGCTCGGAGTTTCCTAAGGTGTCCGGAGTTCCTAAGACTTAAAAATCATAACGCTTTTCATCAGTAAAACTAAAAACAAATCGCACAGACACCAGGTTGAAGCTGCAGGTTAGCAAGGAAAAAAACAGAACTTGAAAAGCTAAGTGGAGAGGGAAGATGCGCATGGAGAGAAGCCCGCAGCGGAAGAACCTGCGCCCGCCGCGGAAGAACCTGCGCCCGCCGCGGAAGAACCTGCGCCCGCCGCGGAAGAACCTGCGCCCGCAGCGGAAGAACCTGCGCCCGCAGCGTTCGCGTTGGCCGTGAAGGCCGCGTAGGCGGCGCGGACGCCCGTCTTCTCCGAGAGCGCACAGGCGACCCCAGGGCAGCTTGCGACCCTCAAAGGTACCATCCAAAGGGGAGAAGGAGAAGAGGGAGCTGCGGAGAGACACAGACTCAGCGTTTCTTCCTCGCGGACACTTGAAAGGAGTCCTTGAGGGGAGGAGACGCTACCCAGGGGCAAAGAGTGAGTCCAAGAACTCAGTGGTTGTCTAAGGAGTAGGAACAAGACGGAAGCCCAAGGCGGCCAGAGGCCCTGGTGGGGAGGAAGAGGACACCGACGGGTGGGCAGGAGGAGTGGGTAAACCGAGGCCTGCGACGCAGCTGGTGTTGTCCTCTACTAGCACACATTTCCTGAAAATTCAGGCAAAATTCATCAAAGGGTGGTACATGGACAGATTTCTGCACTGGAGGAGCTGCCTGGCAGAGGGAGGAGGACGCGTCAGAGAGGAAGTGAATATGGCCACGGAGGCCGGGTGGGGGCTGTGGAACAAAATTTGGATGAGCGGTGATTAGGGCCTGGGTGAGGGTAGAGCAAATGGAGATTACTGAGGGAGAAGGGCACGGGAGGCAGGAAACAGAACCGGCCACTGCGCCCTCCCCGGCAAGCGGCGCCACGACGGCCGCCCAGCTGTGGTGAGCACTCGCCGAGGGGCTGCGTGAATCAGGCGTGGAGGGAAGACATCTGCGCGCGGGCTCCGGGCCTCAGGAGCGCTGAGGCCGGAATCCGGTTAGGCGTGGCCGCCCTCTCGTGGCCAAAAGGAGATTCTGCAATCTAATTGACCATTTGAGCAAATATATTTGCAAAAGACTAGTCACAGGAGAGCATTGCTTCCCACTTGATATAAATAGAATTGATATAAATCACAATTCTGTTATAAGCTGAAGAATTGTCTGAGGTGAACCAAGGAGGGCTTATTCTTACTTTAATCACAATTAAACAAAATATTTAACATCTATTCTAACTTAGTTATGTTGCGTATAA
>PVIC010039115.1:0-17291 GCA_004025085.1 Thryonomys swinderianus
GGTCGCGCCCCGACGCCAGCCGCCCGCCCGAGAAGCTGCGCAGCGCGTCGCTCCACGAGTGCGACGACCCGTAGATGGCGCTGCCGTCCAGCCAGCCGGTCACCTGGTTGGTCTGGGACGCGCGCGGGGTCAGGGCGAGCGGGCGGGCGGGCGAGCGCCCCCGGCCCACGCGCGCCGCCCCGGCCCCGGCCCCGGCCCCGGCCCCAGCCCCGGCCCGCGCGCGCCCCGCCTGACCAGGTCCCTGGGGTTGCTGGGGCTGCGTCCGGTCTCGGAGTCCCAGCGGCTCCTCTGGAAGGGCAGCACGACGTCGCCGCGGCGGTCGGGGTCGAACACGGGGTCCCCGGGCGGGATGTGGATGTTGAGGAACTCGGCGGGGCAGCCGGGGGTGTCGACGCTCACCACGTCCGAGAGCACGTGGTAGCCTGGGGCGCGCGGGCACAGACTGGTGGGTTGACGCCCCCCCCCCGCCGCACAGAGGCCCTGCCTGGCCTCCGAGGGTCCCCAGGAGTCACAAGGCCGAGGCTCAGTGTAAGACTGACTCAGCTCTGCCGCTCGGTCCCAGCGAGTCTTGGTTGTATAATACGCAGCGTGAGTCTAGAAACCCCTCGTCCTGCTCCGAAGGTTGTTATGAAGAGCGAATGATACAGGAAAAGCAAGGGTTCCCCATTCAGTGCCCCCTCTGTGGGACAGAGGTATTGGAAAACCTGGTCCCTAAGAGGTACCACCAGGGTCCAGTGGAACCCTCTGTTTTGAAGTAAAATGAAAAGAAAGATCAGGAAAACAAGTATCCCTGCACCAACACCCCAAATCCTTCCAAGATGAAGGCAGAGTTGAAGAGCTGCTCGGAGGGGAGAAAGTGGTCGGCAACCTCGAATAGGGGCTTGTCTCCCGGTGCCGGCACCGGGCGGCGCTTCAGCTAGACTTCAGTGGCCCAGGGGACCAAAGGGGACTCCCAGCCACCTGTGACCCGCCATTTTGCACGCACCGAAAAAGACTCCCAACACCGTGCGGTTGTGGAGCGAGGCCAGCCCGGCGCGGCCCTGCGTGGCGGCGTCACTGAGCCGGCGCGGGTTAGGCAGCAGCGGCTCCTCCAGCGCCTGGTACACGCCGTCCTTATAGCTGGCCGGCAGGAGGCGCTGCAGCCGCGAGCCTGCGGGTGGCAGGGAGCCGGGCTCGCTCAGCACGCTCGCTCCCCGCACTTAACCATCCGCTTCCCTCTAGGCCCAGCTTCCTTCCAGGCTCCGAGTGTGTAAGAGCCGCGCCCTGGGCAGTCGGGCTCTGCATCTGAGTGCCTCCGAGCCCGCACTTCTGCACGCAGGGTCTATGGGACCACATACCGGCAGCACCTCGCTCGTGGTGCCTAAGATTGTTGAACCAGCCATCGTAGCGCTGGACTTCCCAGGACAGAGGGGGCGCTTCCTGTCCACCTGTGGGCACAGAAAGCCGCCCCTTGGCGCGTCTGTCCCTATCACCACGCCCGGACTCCAGTGACAATACCTGTGCCTTGTCAAAGCTGACCCGGGAAGTTTCCCATCCCCCTCACCTCTGTAGAGGTCTGGTCCACTTCCCAGTTTCAGGGGCCTCTTGCCCACCCCTCTTCCTTCCATACACCCAGGAAACACTGGGGGACACCCCACAGCTAAGGGTTCCTGCCACTTACCCGCTGGGTCCAGGGGTCCAGGGAGTAGCGCCCCCAGGAGCACCAGGGCCAGTGGTCTCACCCGGAGCATGCCAACAGAAGCCTGGGGGGAGGGGACACGGCCAGTGGAGGAGGCAGCCGGCTGCTTGCACTTCCGGAGTAAAACTGCTAGAAGCATCTCGGGGCCCTGCACCCACCGCACACCACTCTTTCCAGCACAGCAGAGACAGTTCCCGCCCTTCACGCCGCGGCACTAAGCTGTCACTGGACTGCCTCGGGGCACTTCAATTCGGGCAGCATGGGCCCAGCCTCCCAGGGCCCTGGCCCAAACCCTGGAAACCCCTCACCCCCAATGTCCCAGGCGCTGCTTCTTCAGGAGGCGGCTGGGACGGGGACGAGGCCAGGGAGCCGGCAGCCTGCCCACACCTGGTCTAATGAAGGCCGCTCAGGAAGGGGAGGGAGGGCCAGATCCCGAACCCGTCCTACCTCAGTCTGTCCGTGGTGGTTCACACTCTTCTCTTGAATTCTTTGCTTCTCTGCTCTGCTTCTTGCCTCCGAGGATCCTGCACTGTCACCTTTTTTCTGGGTCCTTCGCTGCCTCACCGCCCTGTGGGTGTCACCTTGGGCGGACAAGGCAGGTGTGAATATCTACACCCGGGGCCTGCCCTCCTGGTGTAGAGGCAGGCCTTCATTTGCATATCAACCCACCCCCTCATTTGCATGCCCCCTGCCAGGCTGGGACCCTGGGGCCTGCCTGGGTCCAGAGCACTCCACACTGCTGGTGAGCCTATAAAGGGGCCTGGATTCCTCGCCAGCCGGCACAGCCAGGAAAGTAGCTGGCCACTGCCACTGAGGAATAATTCTGCTTGGTGGCTCAGCCAGACTCTGCACTTCCCTCGGGGCAGACTCGGCCACTCCCCTCAGCCCCAGGACGCCCAGCTTGTGGCTGTGCAGCCCAGGCCCAGCTGCAGGATGACCCTGTGGAACGGTGTGCTGCCCTTTTACCCGCAGCAGCCGCACGCTGCAGGCTTCAGCGTCCCGCTGCTCATTGTCATCGTCGTGTTCTGCGCCTTCGCCGGCAGCTTCCTGCTCATCCTGCCTGGGATCCGGGGCTACTCGGTAAGGGGGTGCCAGAGGCTCGGGCTCGGTGTGGGCGTCACGGGCAGCGGTCTCCACGGCAGAAGGAGGAAGGTCTCTTGAACAGTCGACTCCAGGGTCAGGCGGAACAGATCTGAGGGTCTCAGGGCAGCCAGCTCTCCTGCCCAAGGGCAGGGAGGGCACCCCTTGTCCAACACAGCCTAGAGAGGGACCCCAGGAAATAGTGAGAGGTTGGCCAGTGCTGAGGGGCCTCCCGCCTCCTTGGGACTGCAAGTGCCTCCTGCCGTGCCCTCTGCCGCTGACCGTGGGGGTGCGGGACAGATGCCAGCAGCACAGACCACGCTTCCCACTGGTGCTGGCTGATGAGTGTGCTGGGCCCGGCACCCGGCTTCCCACCGCGGCCCGTGCTGCTTCCCAGGGTCTCTCAGCGTCCCCACCGCCTCTGTGGGGCCTGCAGGCCCCAGGCCCCTCTCCTGGGGGAGGTGACCCCGCCTCCCTAGCACTTCTGGACTCACTGAGGCAGGGACTGGACTAAGAGAGGACGGACATGTGCCAGGTGGCTGGGGGAGGGGAAGGAGGCCGTGGATCTGCCAGGCAGGGCTGGAGAGGTTGCACGGAGCGTAGGACCAGAAAACCTCTGCAGTGTCATTGGCTCAGCGGGCCTACAGGAAAGCGCCCCGAAAGGCCAGGAAGGCAGCCAGCTTGAGGTGGAGTGGGGTCAGGGGGTCCTGGGCCACTGGCTGGCTGGCTGGCCTGCCGGCCTCACCGCAGCGGGCTCTTCCTGCAGCGCTGGTTCTGGTTGGTGAGAGTGCTGCTCAGTCTGTTCATAGGGGGAGAGATTGTGGGTGAGTGTGCGGGCGCCCCAAGAGGAGGCGGGGCGGGGGGAGTGGGCAAAGGCCGTCTGGGAAAAAGGAGAACTGGGAGCGGGGTCTCTGCTGCTGTCCCCACTTGGAACGCTGCTCTCTGCGGCCGCCCTCTCCCGCCCTCCCCCGCGCCCCGCCGGCCCCTGGCCCTGCCCCGCTCTCTCCCCCTCCCGGCCTGGCCACACCCCGCTCCCGCTCCCCCACAGCTGTGCACTTCAGCGGCGAGTGGTTCGTAGGCAGCATGTGGACCAACACATCCTACAAAGCCTTCAGTGCGGAGCGTGTTCAAGCCCGCGTCGGCCTGAACGTGGGCCTGGTGGGCATTAACATCACGCTGCGAGGTGAGGAGCGGCGAATTCCCAGGACGGGG
This sequence comes from Thryonomys swinderianus, assembly GCA_004025085.1. Lineage (NCBI taxonomy): Eukaryota > Metazoa > Chordata > Mammalia > Rodentia > Thryonomyidae > Thryonomys > Thryonomys swinderianus. The sequence continues at coordinate 3,971 of PVIC010039115.1, forward strand.
TCCCGCGTCCGTCCGGCAGAGGGGGCCCGAGGACCTGGCTCAGCCGGGGCTCCAACAGCACTCGGTCTTCTCCGCGGACTTGCGTCTCCCCAAACACACCGAAGCCCCGGTCCTCCTCTCCCCGTGGGAACCGGCCCGGCTGGCGGGTCGCCGGCCTCCCGCGCCCTCCAGAGCCTCGCGTGCCCGCAGGGACGCCAGTGCAGCAGCTGAACGAGACCATTGACTATAACGAGCAGTTCACCTGGCGCCTGGACGAAGACTACCACAGCGAGTACGTGCGCGCGCTGCAGAAGGGGCTGCCAGACCCGGTGCTGTACCTGGCCGAGAAGTTCACGCCCAGCAGCCCCTGCGGGCTGTACGCTCAGTACCACCTGGCGGGACACTACGCCGCGGCCACGCTGTGGTGAGCGCGGGCGCGGAGTGGGTGCGCAGAGCGGGGCACCGCGGTGGCGCCGCTCCGTCCCACGCCAGGTGGCGGAGCGAGGCGGCCGGAGCCCGCCGGGCCCAGGAGCGCCGCTCACGCCCGCGCGTCCGCAGGGTGGCCTTCTGCTTCTGGGTGCTCTCCAACGCGCTGCTCTGCATGCCCGCGCCGCTCTACGGGGGCCTGGCGCTCCTGGTCACCGGCGCCTTCGCGCTCTTCGCCGTCTTCTCCTTCGCCTCCATCTCACCGGTGCCGCTGTGCCCGTTCCGCCTCGGCTCGGCCTCGCTCACGCCTGGCTACGGAGCCGCCTTCTGGGTCACGCTGGCCACGGGTGAGGCCCGGGCGGGGCGCGCACGAGGTCGGGATCGTGCGTTGTCCAGCCTGGAGAGATCGCCAACACTGGGGGGTACAGAGGCCGGAGGGGACCGGCGTCGGGTTCCTTGGGTTTGCTTTGACTTTTGAGGCAGGGTCTCGGTAGGTGGAGCAGGCTGGCCTCGAACTCCGGGCGCTAGGCCCGCCTCAGCCTCCAGTGCACCACCCCGCCCAGGCAGGGGAGTGTTATGCCCCCACAGACAGAGGGGCACCGGGGTCGGCTCTCGGCCGGCGGGCCTGAGAAGGCCCGTCACCCGCAGCCCTTCTGGGGGGTCTGGGGAGGAAGGAAGCTCGGGCGGTCCCTCCACGAGAGGAAGGGCGGCCCGCCGCCCGGAGCCCGGACCGCCGCGCTCTGCTCCGCAGGCATCTTGTGCTTGCTGCTCGGAGGCGCCGTGGTGCTTCTCCACCACGCCCGGCCCAGCGCCCTTCGCGCCGCGCTCGACCAGAGCGCCCCGGACAACGGCAGCCAGGCGAGCGCAGCCTCGCCCCTCGTCCTCAGCAACCCGCTCCGCGCGCAGTTCGCGCCCCCGGACTACAAGATCACCACGAAACTGTGAAGGGCGCCCACCTCTGGACTGTCCCCCGCCGGGTCCTCGAGCGTCCCCGGGCAGTGGGTGGGGCCCAGGGACTCCACGCTGCGGACACCCCGCGGGGACGAGGCGCTCGGTGCGCCTAAGCGAGCTGTCAATAATTCTGTTTCTAAAAGCTTGCCTCCCATTAATTGCCCTGGTTTCTCCAGGTTCTTGGCTACACGCGCTGCGCCCTCCGGAGGCTCTGGTGGGCTGGGTCGGCCCACTTCTGGGTACGCACCGAGGCTTCCCCGCCCAGGAAGACCCGAGACCAGCAGGCTCTGGAGGGGCGCCCTCTAGCGACGCCGGCGTGGAAACGAGCCTGAGCCGCCGGGGGAGGGTGGCCGGGCTCAGCGACCTGGTCACCCTCCAGCCCACCGGGGCCTCCCACCGGGAGGGAAGGGGGCCTTGGGGTCGATTCGCTAACCCTTCTCAGTTGTCTTCTGTTTGGAGTGAGGTGTGGGGGCCGAAGTAGACGTCACCAAGGCTTAACAATACAACTCCGGGGACTTTATTTTCTCAAAGGTCATAGGCAAATCCGACAATCTTACTGAATATATTTGGAATTTTTTTATATATATAATAGAGATGGAACTCAGGATCTTTCATTTACCATGCAAGCGTGGAACAACTGAGTTACATCCCCGGCTCCAAGCAACGCTTTGTTTACTTTATTTTTCCCTTTCGTGGTACTGGGGATGGAACTCGTGACCTTGCACTTGCAAGGCAGGCAGTGGCGCCCTCAGCTAAATCACCAGCCTGAGCATGTTTGGGACCTGAAGGGAGAAGAGAATATGGCCCTGCTGGTTAATGCTGAAGCTGGGACGAGCTGTCTGGTGGTCTTGACCAGGGCAGATCAAGAGTATGTACACACGCGCACACACACACACACACACGTGCATACACACACAGTGTGCAGAGGGGCAGGCCTGTGGGAGAATCACACTGTGTGAGGAGCACTGGGTCTCAGCAAATGGCACCCAGAGGCCCAGCACCCAGGCAGGACTCGGCTGCTGGGCAAAAATAGGGGTACCAGCTTTAGAGGCTCCAGGGTGCTAAAGGGCTTCAGGGTTGCCCTCTTAGGCTTGGTAGGTGGGACCTTCTTTAACTTTCCCACCTGCTCAGTGAGGAGCCGCCCAGGGCCACCCACTCACAGGGGCCAAGACCTCAGAGGGCACAGTCAGGCTCTTCGGGCCGCTCCTCCAGGCAGCAGGCCTCTGAGGAAGGCTGAGACAGAGGAACGTCCAGGGACACAGGGCTCTCAGCCACGGACCGGTAGCGGGGACTCAGGAGCCCCCCTTCCTCGGGACTGCGCTTGAGTGTGGGGTCCACGCTCTGGTTGAAGAAGACCTTCAGCCTGTGCGGCTGCATCCGGAGGGCGGCCGCCACAAGCAGGCCCAGCAGCACACACAGCAGTCCTGGGGACGAGGGCGGCAGGGTCTTAACGCTTATGGGGCCCTCCCGCGCTGGCACCTGGCACCCTCCAGCCCTGGGACGGCACCGTGGCGGGCCTCACCCGTGGCCAGTGTGACCCAGAAGGCAGGCCCGTAGTGTGTCTGCAGCTCTGCCGCGCCCAGGTGCAGGGGACAGGGTGATGAGAGTGAGGTGGCCGTGGAGAAGAAGAACAGCGCCAGGAGCTGGAAGACGCCCGTGGCCAGCAGCATGTGGCCGCCGTACGGCAGCACGGCCATGGACAGGAGCACGTTGGCCAGCAGCCAGCAGAGGAAGGCGACCCTGGGGAGCCACCTGTGAGCACCAGCCCAGGACCTCTGCCCAGGCGAGGCTGAGGGGCTGCTGCAGAGCTCGGGGGCCCAGGATGCCCCAGTGATGCCAAGAGGGGGCTCCTGGCATGGGCTTCCCAACCAGGACCACGGCAACTGATGCCCGCCTGTCCCACTGGCACAGCCACGCGCACCACTCACCACAGCATGGCAGAGGCGTAGTGTCCTGCCAGGCGGTACTGGTTGTACAGGCCACATGGGCTGTGCGGGGTAAACTTCTCAGCCAGGTAGAGGACAGGGTCTGGCAGCCCCTTCCTCAGTGCCCTTGTGTACTGCTCGGCATAGTCCTTGCCCAGGTGCCAAGTGAACTCCTCGTTGTAATCGATGGTCTCGTTCAGCTGCTGCACTGGGCTCCCTGGGGGAGGGCGGCCGCATCGGCGGGGACTCATAGGCCGCACTGGCCTGGGCGAGGGCCACCCACACGGGCAGAGGCTGGGAGCTGACCTCCAGAGGAAGAGACCCCCAACCCGCAGATCCTTCTAACCCGGGCCAGACATGCTGTAGCCTTCTGGGCCATGTGACAATAGCTCCCCAAGGCAGCAGAACCCCCCCCCAGGCCAGAGCCCCCTCACCTATGAGTGTGATGTTGACGCCTCCCAGCCCGACCTGCAGCCCCACGTTGGCGCTGATCCGCTCAGGGCTGAAGGCTTTGTAGGTTGTGTCTGTGCTGACCCGGCCCACAAACCACTCAGAGCTGAAATTCACGGCTGGGTTGGGGAGTGGAACATGTGGGAGCTCAGGGAGGGCCGGGCTGCCGGGGCGGTCAGGAGATCCTCAGGGCACGTGCCTGGACAGCTCGTGCCTGCGACCCACTAGGCAGGCTCAAGGGACCTGCTGGCCTTGGCATGGGGTGAAGAAGTGTGCAGAACCCAAGAGCTGCCTCTCCCACACACTGCACACCCCACCCAGCTCACACGCACAGGGAGGACGGGTTACAATAAACCGCGACAGGCAAATGCGGCTTCAGTATGGCCACCTTCTATCTGTTCAGGCTGCCCAGTTACCGGAGCCAGGCAAGCAGTCCTCCCTGTCTCCACACCTGTCCCAGGGCTTGGGGAGATGCACCCACTGGGGCCCCGGCAGCTGTCTGGGAGAGTCTGGAGCCACCCTGAAGCTGGGCCTGCAGGGGGATGCTGGGAGCGGCGGAGGCTGGCACTCACCCAGGGTCACGGCCCCGATGAACAAGCTGGTCACCACCCGCAGCAGCCAGAAGAGCCTCTGCATCACGGGGCGGGGTTAGGGGCAGCACCCTCCATCCACACCAGCCCGCCCCAACCCCTCCCTGCACCCCAACCCCGCTGAGGCAGGGCAGGGAGAGCATCTGGTTCATGGTGGTCACTGCTGGGCACCCAACAGGTGCCCAGCAATGGTCTGCTGGGTAGGTCCACTCGTGGGGATCCCTCTGCTGGGACGGTGACCCCAGGGTCTCTTCCCTGAGCCTCTCTGTAGACGGTCTGGATGCCCCCGAGTCCATCTGGGGCTGGGGTCTCCAGGCCTGGCTTTGTTTCTTACCGTCTTGCCCCGAATGCCAGGCAGGATGATGATAAAGGTGACCAAGGCAGTCAGAAAGATGGTGACGATGACAGCCAAGGTGGTGTCCATCGGGAAGGCCGGCTTGGGGCCCGCATAGAAGGGCAGCGTGAGTCCGAAAGCAGCCATGGAGGCGGAGGGCCTGGGGCCAACGCTATACAACGACAAGGAGAGGGTCAAGCACCGTTTCTACCAGGCGCCGTGTGGAGCTCAGCCTGTCTCAGGAGCTTCTCCTTCTGCAGCTCTCTGGACTCTTCCCTGACTACCCTCCACCGTGCCCTCTTCTTACCATCTTCTGGCCTGGGAGAATTAGGGCCTTGGCAACCCGTCTCTGTGGCCCGAGGTCCCATCCTGACCCAAAGCCCTCTGTATTGGTGCTGTCTGCACCCCGAGGCCTGCGCTGTTTCCCCTGGGATCCTCTTAACAGATATAATTCTCTTTTTCCCCCTCAGGCCTCTCACACAAGCGGTAGATTGCAGAACATAAAAAGAGCTACATTTGTCCCCCAGGGGAGGCAGGAAGATTACAGGAAGATCGGCCTTCCGCCTCAGGCCCCCAGGAACAAAGGCCCAGCAGCTCTGGTGTTTATAGAATCCGGCTGTATCGCGGAGGACAGATTCCCAGGCCAGCACTGCACTCATGAGCCTGTCCAGCCTTCTCCTGGCTCCAGAAACTCTGAACCTGAGTTGCCCTGAACACCCGGCCGAGGGGCGCCTGCCCTGACCAGGCCGGGTGCTAGGCAGGTGCTCTCCTGTGGCAGCCATCTCTGCTCAAACACCCAGGCCTCACTGCAGCTCCACGGCTGGCTTCGGGCTCTCCCGTCCACTCTCTAATCTCAGAGCTCTTGAACTCTAGCTTGTCTCTTTGGAGTAGGACATTGGGCAGTGTTACCTGACCTTGTTGTGATTCGTTAGATCTCGGAACCGGTTGTGAGACACACTACTATTATGCGCTACAAAAAGGGGAGAAAAGACACTGCCAGTTAGGCCCTGACAGCCCTCAATGGCCAGACACACCCTGATTTCAGAGATGTCAAAATGTTTTAGATAAGTGAAGCATTTTAGAACCGATGGTTGAAATTCTGCTCACGCTGCTGAGTGAAACCTGCACTGGGGCCTCAGCCCAGGAGGCTCCGCAGTTCCAGCCTGCTGGTGCTCGTGGAAAAAATAAACTTCGGATTTGGATTGTGCGTTTGCTGGCTCCAACTCCCTCCACTGCTATGGAGACCTGGTTTTTCTGGAAAAGAGACAATGTCTTGCTCACGTGCTCACTGTGAGGATGACGGCAGATTGGAGGTGGAGCTGCAGGAGCAGGTGGGAAGGAGGGCGCGTGTCATGTCCCGTCTCGTGCACACCTATTCTCAGGCCCTGGGCAGCTCAGTGCTGGGTCTGGCTCCAGGTCTCCAGGGACCGAGGTCATCACGCCGGGCGGGGGGTGCTCTCCTTGGTCTGTGGTTTCCTCCTTTGTCCTGGACATGATGGTCACCAGGTTCCTTCCGGTCCGAATGCTGGGAGTCAACCTTCCCCGCCCCGGGAACAGGCTGCTCCTTTCTCTCAGATTGGGCAAACCCGACCTCCCGGGCTGTGCCCCACGCCTGCCTGCCTCTGTCATCAGCTGCTCCTGTCCCGTCGATCTCCAGCTTCTCCTTCTCATCTGGCTCCTTCTGTGTGGGTTTGAAGAACAAACCCCTTCGCTCATTTTTTTGGTCCCTCGGTCTCCATGACGCTAGGTGGTCCTGGGTCCTCGGCCTTCAGCCCTCTCTTTCCTGTCTCCTCCGAAGGAAATGCTGATGCTCCCTGGCTCTGTCATGATGACTGTTCCTCCTCTCACACTCTCCCTGGCTGGTGGCTCTCACAGGTCCTCCTGGGCTCCGATATCCAAAGCCCCAACTGCCTGGTGGATACTTTCACCTGCACAGTCCACGAACTGATAGAAGAACAACAGTGATACGGCCCCCGACAGAGCTCACTACCCATTGCTTTTGATTCTGTTCTCTTTGTCTAAGGAGCACCACTCCTTAGCAATCAAATAAGCCAGACCAGGACGATGGAGCCTCTTAAATATATCCTGAAATTATTCACACATTTCTTTTCAAACTCCCTCTGCCCTAATTCAGCCTCATCCTCTCTTGCCTGATGCCAGAATAATTTTTCTGATTACTAAATGTAATCATTCACTTCTCTGCCCTGGGTGAAATCTAATATCTTCTGAGGGTCTCCTAGGTAATGACTTGTGGTCTAGTCCCTTGCCTGCGTCTCCACCTCCGTCTCCACCCTGACCTAGAGCCCACTGCCGCTCCCGAAGCCGACGTGCTCCTTCAAGCCTCCTCCAGCGGCGGTGCACGGGACCTCCTCTTCCTGGAATGCTCTCACCCTTTGGCAAATACCTCTTCTCACTTCAAGCCCCAGCTTGTTTTTCCTCCTCTGACTCTTCCTCTGAAGCCTCTGAGGTCCAAGGCCGATGTCCCTACCCTCGCGTTCCAATTGCATTTTGGCCATTCCCGGTGATCGCAACAATTACACTGTACTCTAACTGGTGAACGGTGTCTCCTCGGTAGGCTCAGTCTCCTCAAGGGCAGAGACTACATCTTTCCAATTTTGCAGCACGGGCCAGTCGCTCTATTAATCAGGCTCTGGATCCTATGAACAGAAAGCAGCTCTTTCCACAGTGGCTGCTGCCAGCTTCTCCCACAAGAGGGAGCTCTACTCATACAATGATCTCCCTCAACAGGAACTGAGTTTCGGCTAACATGGGACAAGACTTCAGTCTTCAGAATTTGACTCATCTTCCAGACTGCTGGTGATTTCAGAAATGTTTTTAGAAAGCCCTTCCAAGAGTTCACGTCTTCAAAAATAGCACAGACACAAGCAAGAATGTCCGTGTTTCATGAACTGAATCTGAAATGTACATTTCAATCCTAGTTGAAGGCCAGTAACTAAGAATTTGTGGATTATTTTGTAAAATACGTGATAGTGACATTTATTTTAGAGTAGAAGTCTACTAGGCTAATAATTTTTGTATTTATGACACCTGACCCACTATTTTTTTCTTTTTTTTTGAGGCAGGGTTTCGCTTTGTAGTTCAGGCTGGCCCTGAGCTCACTATGTAGCCCAGGCAAGCCTTGAACTCAGCAATCCTCCTGTCTCTGCCTCCTGAGTGCTGGGATTACAGGCATGAGCCACCATGCCCGGCTAACCCACTATATTTTTACAAAAGATTATAGGAGGAAGGCCTATAAAATGTAGAATGTCAAAAAAATGTAGAATGTCTTGGTTAATGACAGATAAAGCAAAGTTGTTAATAGTAACCTGACCATATGTTAGAGTTACGAAAACAAATATTTGCTTCATAAGCAAATAATATGTGTTGTTGTTTTGTCAGGATCACATATAAATATTACTTCTGCATTTATCTTAATGAGAGGTTATAAAAAATTTTACAAGTCTGGCTTCTCTCTATTAATATGCTTCAAAGAAACCCTAACAAAGCATTTTCTGTATCGTAACTACAGAAGGACATTGTTAACATGTCTCCAATTCTCCAGAATATTTGTTAGAGACAACCAGAGCCAATAGGCAACTGGGGAAGGCACCCTGCGTTCCTGAGTCTCTTCGAGCTCACACTCAGGGTTTCAAACTTCCGGCTCCTGCGCTGCCTAATTGGAAGTTAATTTCTTCAAGACCTCACTCCTAGTGTGGTTTTCATTTCTGAGATAATGGTCTCTGCCCGTGGAGGGGCACTTGACACATCCTCGCCCCAGGACCGCCTGCTCTCCTTGCAAACCTTGTGTTTCCTGGGCCAGTTTAACAAGGCTGCGGAAAGGGTGTGTTAACTCACCCCCCCCCCCAGCTCACCGCCGCGACTGGTGTACACGCGGTTCAGAGTGACACAGATGACACAGGCACCAAATGGCCACGCAGACACAGGAGAAGCCCCCAGACTTGGGGCTTGGCACAGCAGCCCCAAGATGAAGTCAGGGGGTTTCTCACAGGATGAGTCAGCTCCCACAGCGGGGGGCTCTCTCTCCCTACTTGGTCTGCAGGGGTCTGAGGTGAAATGGAGACTCAGCCTACGTCAGTTCTGGCTTCCTCACTGAGGAGAGAGCTGTGTGCTGTTGTCGGTGCCTGGTGGCCTCTCCTGCAGCCACGAGACCTTTCTCCAACTTGCTACCTCCCCTTTCCTGGCCCTGTGCAGAAGGGGTGCTGAGTTCCACAAAGGCCTACAGCCTCTCAGGGCTCTCCTGGGTGATGCCTCACCGCTGGAAGGAGATGGTTTATTCCTCTGGTGGGGGTAGGCCCCATTGAAAGGGTACAGCTCTGGCCGGGCACAGTGGCACACACCTACACACCCAGCATTGAGGGAAGCTGAGGCAGGAGGGTGGAAAATTTCAGATCCTTTCTACTGGTCAATTTAGCGAGACTTCAACTCGAAATAAAAATAGTCAAAAAATTAAAAATGTTGGGGAATGTGGCCCCTGATAGAGTGCCTTGGGTCTGTAGTGCCCTAGAGGAACAATTAAGTGGAGAAAGAGGAGGATTGAAAAGTTATATCCAACAGGTTGTGGTGGGGAGCTCAGGGCTGGAGTGTCACCCAGTGGGACCTAGCCAGGCTTCGGTTAAGAGGGGATGAGGACGCACTGCCTATGAGCCCTGCGACTTCCGTGGTCTTCTGAGGCTCTCCTCGCCTTCATTCCTTCCCAAACCTTGCGGCCCCAGAGCTCCCCATCTCTGTCAGAGCAGGGCGGACCCCGCCGTGCGCCCCCAGGGGTCGGCTCGGGAACAGCACCTCCAGGCCTCCCGCCGAGCCCCGCCAACCCACCGCAGCCCGGTCCCGGTGCCCAGCGCGGCCGGGTCCCTACCTTCTCTCCCCAAAGGGTCCGTGCCGGCCGCGCCTCTCGCCTCTTCCTGAGCACCGCGCCGCCACGCCGCGGTCCTGCAGGGACGGAGGGACCTGAGGCCCAGGTTCGGCCCTCGAAAGCGCCCGCACCCTTCCTGTCTGTGGGGACCGCCACCCTCCTCCTCTCCCACCTCCGCCAAGGACCAGGTCGTGGCCGGGTGAACTGAGCGTGCGATGCTACGCAGCCCCTGCCGCCCCGACGGTGACTGGGGGCGTGGGTTGTGCCCTGCGCGCCCCCACGCACCCGACCGGCGAGGGGACCTGGGGCGCGCGGCCCATCCGACCTGTCGAGGCGGACTCGTCCTTCGCTCCGCCCACGAGCCCGCGGGAGCCAAACCCTGGCGGGACGGGACGCCACACCCGAGCCCCGCGAGCTCTCCGCCTGGCTGCGGCCACCTTCGGCGGCCCGGGTCCCAGCGCCCCCCGCCCCAGCCCGCGGGCTCCGAGCTGGAGAGGCGGCGGCGCGCTCCGGCCTCCTCCGGGCCCAGGCAGGAGCCAGGGCCGGGCCAGGCGAGGTCCGGAACAAACGCAGCGACCGAGGTCAGACCCTGGAGGGCCCAGGGCAGGCGGGAGGGGGCCCCTAGGGCTGGCAGGCAGGGAGAGAAGCTACCCTGGGCAGGCTTCTGAGGGATGGGCTTCCCAGCTTCGCCTAAGGCTAACCAGGACCCTGTTAGCCCCTGTCCTCTGCCCCGCCAATTTGGGGAGACCCTGCTGCTGATCGTGGCAGAGGGGGAGACTAATCTCCCAGATCTAGGCACGTCTCCCCTGGAGAGCACAGGGTGCCAGGGAGGGACTCTAGGTCCTGGGGTCCAGGCTGCGCCCCTTGGCCCTCCCTGGCATGGGCTGGAACCCCTACGACTTTAGCTCATCTTCCCCCGACCCCAGGGCCAGCAGCTCTGAGTCAGGCTGGAGAAAGGGGCCTCGTGGGGCAGAAGCCAGAAGACCTTTTGCTCCAAAGTTTTGCCTCCAGGTTGCTTGCCAAATCAGCAAGGGCACCAACCCGAAAGGATGACCCCCCCCCTCTCCTCCCTAGGCTCCTCCACAGCTGTCCGGGCTGAACCCCTGCCCCGATGAAGGGTACATTCGGGTTTGGGGCCCAGGATCCAGCGTGGTGACGATGGGGGAGGGGAAGGATCACTGTGGCCATTGAGCTCTCCACGAACTGAGGAAGGCCGGCATCCTGAAGACCCTGGGATGGGCCAGTGAGCTCTGAGCTTTCAGGCTGTCACAGGACGTGGGCTTTAAATTTATATAAGAGATGAGTAGGGAAGGTGCCTCTTCCTGCCTTCTGTCCTCACACAACTGCCCAAGAAGCCCCAAAGACTGGGGACTGGGCTTTCCCTGAGCCACCTGCTGTCTCTTTGTTTTCCCGTTTTCCTGGGTTAGCTTGTTGGGCTTGGAGGGAGGGCACACAGTCTGTCCTAAAACATAAGTGTCGGCCAGCAGCCCTGAATCCACTCAGACACTGGCCTCCAGCCTCCGATTTCTGTCACATTAGCATGACACTTGTCTTTTTTGTTTTCCTCTGAATTTCAAAATCTCATTCTTATTCGCGATTATGGCACCCACGTGGGGCAATTAACAGTTCAGGCCTATCAGATAAGAGGCTCCTTCAGCTCCCACGGTGTGCTGGCCAGAGTGAGGTTTTCCACCCAATCCACGTAAGCTTTTGTTTGCTTTGTTCATCCCACTCCAAGGCCTCCAGTCCCTAGTGGGTGCTCATTAAGTGTTTGTTGAATGAACGGATGGATGGATGGGTCTCGGGAGAGAGTAAATCTCTTGTCCTCCAGGTCCGCCCTGGCCTGGATCTACAGGGACCTGCAGGGGCCTTGGCCTGATCTCCTGAAGAGCTAGCAGTCATTCTCTGTCCTCTTTCTCTAGGGCCCATTTGGGTGATTCTAACTCGAGCCCCTGGTTTTGTCTTTACCATGGGTTTCCACTTGGCTCTGGCGTGGGCCCTCCTGGCTGGGCCGTGGACCTGCGTGGGTAAGTACAGGGCGGAGAAGTGTGGCTCGGCGCAGGCAAATCAGCCCCCTCCGGGCTTCCCCAAGGACAGCAGCGGTGTCCTGTCCACCCCTGTGTCCTTAGTCCTCCCACGGCAGGGGCTCCTGTGGGAGGCAGGGTGGGAAATGGAATGAGTTACTGCAGATACAGAATTCGGGAGCCCGGGCAGAAGAATGATGGTATCAGTGCCTCCCAACATGGAGAGAATCACTGGTGTTTTCATACACTATGATCAAGCTCCAAGACAATACAATCCAGAGTTTCATTTTTCTCTCTTCGGCTTCGGACAACCTCTTACTAGAATCTGAGGCCGCCCTCTGCGGCCTGGGCCTCTGAGGAGTGAAGCAGGCTTAGGGCCCCACCAATTAGGTTAAAAAAGGAAGTCGGACCATCAGGACAGTGACAGGGCCCTGCGGCTCTCCCCGGCCGCACACTCACTTCTCCTGGCCCGCTCCTCCCCTTGGCGCTGGGCTTCCCTGCCCTCTGCCCAAAGGTCCACTCCATGCTGTGCTGCAGTTTGTCAGGGGGCCCGTGTGAGTGTGGCTCTTCTAGCTCTGCCCTAAGACCCGGTCCTTAGCCAGGTCCTTTACCCTAACAGCAGGGTTTGGGTCCCTGTCCCTCCCCGGGCTGCCGGCCAGTCTGTGTGTGTGTGTGATGAGTACCCGGGGGAGGGAAGACCGGAGAACCTGCCCTCCGTCCACGGACCATCGGAGGGCGGGTCTCCTGAGTCCTTTTCCTCCCTCTGTGGTCTGACTTCTAGTTTGGGGGGCAGGATCTGGGCGACCAGAAGGCTCCCCACCCTGCCTGGGTCTGGACCTTCTCCTCTGTCCCTTCTGAGGCTCTTGCCTCACTGCTGGCTGCTCCTGCCATGACCTTGCTCTGTGCAGGGCGCACCAGAACCAAGATGGGAATTACATGGGAAGCAGATGTCCCAAGGGGGGCAGGGCAAGGCCATCCAGCCACATGACTAGCCCAGCCCCTGGACCCACCCGGGAAACTGGGCACAAAACCAGAACAGCAGCACCACACCCCTGCCTGCAGCTGCTCGGTGGGACAGGGCCAGGCCGCTCACCACACTGCCCCTGCCGAGGGTTGGGTCAGAGAATGACTTCTCCTGCCCAGGTATGGGGTGTGGCAGGCTTGTGCTGTGTGTGGCATCCCATGGCCGGGCACGGTGTTTGTGCTGGGTCTTCCAGGGTCTGAAGGCCTCGTCCTCTTCCCTACGGGCACTGTCCTCCTCTCTGAGGCCATGTGTCACCAGGCTGCACATTCTGGCCCTGATCTGCCTGCTTCTCCCCATGCTGCTCCATCTCGATTGCACTGTGGCGCCAAGTGCCAGGCTCAGGGCCAGTCCCTGCACTGAGTGCCCCTGTGCTCACCCAGGAGCCCCCAGTCCCATTTCATGGGAGGTGCAGCGGTTTGACGGCTGGTACAACAACCTCAAGGAGCACAGCTGGGGAAGCAAAGGTGAGTGATGGCCGAGCGGGGACACAGGGAGAGCCGGAAGCGGCAGCCCAGGGCGGTCACCTGTAAAGTTCTAGGGTCCATAGCATGGAGGGGACTCCGGGAGAGAGGCAGACTTCTCCCCGAGCCAGGTGTGGTAGCACAGGACTGTAATTCCAGAACTTTGGGAGGCCGAAGCAGGAGGATTGCAAATTCAAAGCCAGCCTTCACAATTTAGCAGCTTAGTGAGACTATCTCAAAATAAAAAATAAAGGGCGGGGGGTTTAACACCTGCCTTGCAAGTG
>PVIC010039116.1:0-17276 GCA_004025085.1 Thryonomys swinderianus
CTCTCTTTCTCTCTTTTCTTTCTTTTCTTTCCTTTCTTTCTTTGTCTCACCATCCCCTAACCCTTCACCTTTTTGTTACACAGCATGGTTGATTTATACTGGGTTTACGTGAAGGGACCCTAACTTGTCCTCTTTCCCAATGGTGTAAGAGTATCCACTACATGCTGCCTGGAGAATGGCTGCTGCCTTATGCTTGGTGGCTTCTAATTGATGAGCTTTGCATGCCAGGAGGAAGTGCTTAGACTGTCATATGTAAAAGCCCAGATGCTGGTAGGAGCACTGAGACGCCTAGAGGGAAATGCCTCTCTGGGATGTTACTGTGTCTCACAGTGACCTGGTCTCTTGCCAGATTGTGAGTTCTCCTATTGGCTGCAGCCCAGACCCTTCCAGACTGAAGGCTCTGAGCTCCCTGTTTACTGAAGGTTCTGTCAGTCCTGAGTTTGTGTTCCTTCAGTCATTGTTCACCGGGCTTCTTAGCACCAGCCTGAGAGGCAGGTGTTACTTTTTTTGTTTGTTTGTGGTACTGGGGATGGAACTCAGTGCTTTGCACTTGCCTGGCAGGTGCAGAACCACTGAGCCACCTCCCTGGCCCATGTAGGCAGGTGTTACTTTTGCCCATGGTGCATCCAGCTCAAGAACTTGGAAAGATTAAAGCTGTGGGGTTCTAACCCTATCAATGCATGGAGTTAAAAACCTACGCAGTTTAAGGGAAACAAAAGCACTGAATTCCAGGGGTACTTGCCACAGTTTCTGGAGCAGATTCTCAAAGGCAGGGAGTCTTGAAAAGGCAGGAGGAGTAGCAGCTCCGTATTGCTTTCTTCCAAGTGTGTATTTGTCCCCCAGTTCTATACTGCATGGTTGCACCTTAGATCTCTGCTCTTTTCCATTCATCCAAATTCATATCATTCTCCCTTATGTCCCTGCAGTTTTATGAAGATGAGAGTGATTTGGAGATCTCTTCCTTGGAAGATCTTTCTCAGGACCTGGACCAGAGAGAGAAACCAAAGCCCTTGTCCCACTCAAAGGTCCCAGAGAAGACTGATGCCAGCATTTGGAATTCTGGCCAACCCAGGGTCCCTGGCTGGTGAGCCTGTCCAATGCCAGCCTTATTACCTGCCCGTGGCCAGTTTTGGGCATAACCCATTAGGTGAGGCTGCCAGGCCTCTTGATTTTACTAAAAATCCTCAAGAGAAAAGCAGAGCAGGGGCCAGATATGACCTCTCTCTTCTCTGCCTTTGCCTGAGGGCCAGGGATGCCTGGGAAGGCATGAGAAATGGTCATAACAGGAAACTCACGCAGTTTCCACCCTTCAGTTCTATGCCTATTCCAGGCTGAAGAGTCACTCAGACACTCAGCCTATCTTTTGTGAGTCTGAGGGTCACTAAGGGGTCCTAGTGCCTGCCAATAATTGATCCAAAGTTAGTTATTGAATACCCAGTCTGTGCTGGCCTATCCAGCTTCTTGTTACTGATTTGGGGTTCAGGAGAGGTGGGCAGGATAGAGTGTTTACATCCAGGGTCCATGGATGCTCACTAGCGACTCACGGTGTTTTGGGAGCATAGCAGTGGCCTCGGTGACTGTGGAGAACTTCCCAGCATTGTGACATCTTCAGGTCCTATTCAAGGCGGGAAGAGAAGAGAGTCACGGGGCTGAGGCTTCACATCTCCAGGGGACCACATATTTAATTTTTAACATTATTCTGAAAATTATGTCATATATATATAAAACCATTGTATTTTTTTAGTGTGAAAATATTAACTTATTATATGCAAACATATAAATAGAGTATGATGCACATGATTCTGTGTGATTTCTTCACTATTTTCTTGAGCTTTGCAGGGGCTGAGGGGGGTGAAGAGGAAGGAAGCCTGCACTTTTGTGTTGCTTCCTTCGGGATGCACCAAGGTGCAGTCAGGAGGTCAGGAGTTTTACTCAAGAGCTGCACCTGGGAAGATACAGGAGGCAGAAGTGGATCAAGCAGAGAAAGGCTGTGGAGTTCAGTCAGAGTGGAAAGAAGAGGAGAAAGAGGCAGAAGAATCTCAGAGGGCAATGTAGGGTTGAGAAGGGTGGGGGGCCCCCAGCAATAGCTGCTCAGGAAGGAGTATTCGTTGGGCAGGACCCCCAGGGCCTCCTGCGCAGTTCTTGGTCATGAGTGAGACCTGCACTTGAAAGCTGAGGGAAATCTGTCAGCCAGCTTTATTCCTTGGTGTTGAACAGCCATTTTTGCCCTACAGGAAGAGTCAGTCATGTCTACCTCAGCAAGATGGGCTTTTACATTTTTTATTTGCAGGAAATTCCAGATCGATGTATGAGTAGAAGGATAGCATGGCAAGCCAATGTCCTCATCACTGGGCTTCAGCCACTGTTGTGTCATGGTTATTCTTGTTTCATCCATCTCCAGCCTCACCCTGTTCAGGATTCTGATTTCTGGGTGTTCTTGGCACATGAGTGGTCCTTCAAGGGTGAGACCCAAGTTGACATAAAAACAGCCATTTTGTTAAAAACCTCCACTTTGTGTCCTGTAACCTCCCTGTGATCCCGGAACTTGTCTCCTTGGAAACTGTCCACCTAACCGAAG
This sequence comes from Thryonomys swinderianus, assembly GCA_004025085.1. Classification (NCBI taxonomy): domain Eukaryota; kingdom Metazoa; phylum Chordata; class Mammalia; order Rodentia; family Thryonomyidae; genus Thryonomys; species Thryonomys swinderianus. The sequence continues at coordinate 2,579 of PVIC010039116.1, forward strand.
CACACAGGCACAGATTGTATGGTTTAGAACACATTATTCTATATTAACTAGTGATCTAATCATTGCTATTGGCTTCTGTAATGACTCGCTCCTGTACTTTAACAATAGAATAATCTGATCACTTCTGCATAGAAACCTCCTGGTAACAGGTGGGGGAGTGGTAGATTTTGTTTTTAAATACTGTGACTTAGTCAAACACAGGGCCCTTCCTCCTTGGCGTGTCCTACGGGGAACGGACCCCAGCTGGGTAATAAAGCTCTGGGTTGGACTTTAATACTGTGTCATGTCCTGAGATATTGTCGCTTGTTGGGACTTGGGCACAACACAAGTTCTCACGGGAGGAGCCACAGGAGGGGTGATGCAGGAAAGTCATCACAGAGAGCAAAAGGGGTCTGGCACTGGGAAGGGGTAGGACTGGGGAATGGTGGTATGAAGAAGGCTGTTCAGTGACTATGAGGAGCCTTAGGTGGGCACTGTAGCCAGCACACTCCTGGCTGGTAGTTCCCTCTGTGCATCTCATGTCACTGAACAGCCGAGAAGTCCATGGTAGACAGTCCCAGTGAGTGTGTGAGGAGGAAGATGGGGCAGTAAGCGAGGAGTGGTGATAGGGTTCATCCTTCCCTCAGGATTCTGTCAGCGTAGTCACATTTTCCTATTTACTGGGTCTGGATAGGAAATGATTATGCTGCTTGACATGGTCTTCCTGTCACATGCTGATGCCATCCAGCTCTAAGTGCACTTCACGGCCAGCCTCCCACGACACACAACTGCCCTGGAGTCTGCATTTTGACCTCAGGGTTATCTCTGACCTGTTGATGGTGACACAGTCTACTGGCAGGTACAGCCTGATTGTGTGGGGAGCTGATGCTCCAGGACAGCTCAGGACTGTGGTAGAATGGATGTTGGTGAATAATTGCTCCAGGCTCCCCAGGCATCTGCTGGACATTTGTGGGGGTTGAGAAGTACTGGGATAGGTTATCCAAAAGCCCGTGATCGAGGGAAGACAACAGTGTAGCTCAGGTCAGTTCTGAAGGTGTTAGAGCCAGGATGGCCTGTAGTGCATCTGTCAGCCTGAGGCAGAGATCTGAGGCCCTGGAGGATCTCAGGTGCCCTCACAGCCCAAAGGCCTAAACACCTGGAGTTCTGATAATCCAAGGACAACAGGAGAAAGATAGGAGAGAGAGAGAGAGAGAGAGAGAGAGAGAGAGAGAGAGAGAGAGAGAGAGAGAGAGAGAGAGAGAGGGAGGGAGGGAGGGAGGGAGGGAGGGAGGGAGGGGCGACAGGTAGACAGAGACAGAGATAGTCAGACCGTCTAGATCCTGTGCCTTTTTGTTCTACCTCAGCCATCACCAATTAGATGATGCTGGTCCACACTGGGTAAAAATGGATTTTCCTTCCTCTGTTTACTGATTCAAATACTAATTTATACTGGAAACACCCACAGACAAACCCAGAAATAATGCTTTATCAGCTCTCCATGTATCTCTTAATCCCTTAAAATTGGTAGTTAAAATTAAATACTGCAGCAATATTTGTAAGAACTAAAGACTATATAACAGATTATTTAAAAATTACAGTTAGATTATTGTAGAAGAATTAAAAAATATAGATAATAAAAAATAAATTGGAATAACCCCTAAATTCAGAATCAACTGTTGTTGATGTCTAGATGTATATGCACCAATAAAAAAATTATTTGGGCTGGAGATTTAGCTCAGTGGTTCTGGCGCCTGCCTAGCAAGTGCAAGGTCCCTGGTTTGATCTCCGGTAACCACACACAACATTACCGGGCATGGTGGCTCAGACCCACCAGCAATCAGTACCACAGATGCTGGGCTTGGTGGCTCAACCCTGTAATCCCAGCACTTGGAAGGCAGAGGCAGGAAGACTGCGGAGTTGGAGTTTTTCCTGAGGTACATAGTGAGCTCAGAGCCAGCCTGAACTACAAAGTGAGACCCTGTCTCAAAACAAAACAAAATAAAACAAAACTTCCTTATGTCTCTAGCTTGATTTTCTTTCTTGAAAAGAGATTACAAATGTCCTTAGATGAATACATACACATCAGCATAATTATATATAACAGCCACATAGGCAAAGATTACAAAAAATTTAACCAGTCATTTCTACTTGCTGCTCTTTATAAATCACGAAGTGATTCAAAAAAATATATATGTCTTTGTGTACTTCATTAAAATTTCCTTAGAAAAAAATGCTTAGATGTGACATTGCCAGACCAATGAAAGCATGAAGGCTGTGGTCCAAGTTCTTGTGAAGTTAACTGATTTAAGCTCCCAGCCATCAATTGAGCAGGTGCCATTATTACAGGCATTTTATGGACCAGACATTGAGACTAGAAGGGGCTAAGAATATAATTAGGCGTTTTGCCACAAGGAGGCAGTGTGATCAGCTGTCAGCCAATTGGCAGCCTGAACCCAGAGCTCCGGCCGCAACTGCATGTACTTTCACTACCTACTGCTAGAGCCACGTTAACATCTGTAGTGTGTGAGGTCATTTTTATGTTTTCTTGCCACCATGGGTATCATTCATCTTTTAGTGTTTGACAATGTGATGCCTGAAAATGTGAAAATTCACCCTTTAAAAAAATTTGCTCCTTTTGTTTTTCTTCTAAGGTGAAACTCTTTTTTCACACTGATTATTTCTATATCTTCTTTTACAAGCTGCCTAATTATATTCTTAGCCCCTTCCTCCCCACTTGTTAGTTGATGTAGTTAACTTTTCTTTGTTGTTGCTCTCTTCAGCTTTTTACTATAGAAAATGTCAAGTACATATACAGATAGACTTTTATAACGATCTCGATGTCCCAACTGTAACAATCTTGCTTCTTGTGTTGCTCTCCCAACTTCTTCCCAAATAATCATCATGACTGATATTTGTCTGTGTAGCGATAAAAGAGATTACACTTTCAAAGTAACCATTGTGCCACATCATGCCCAACAGAAGCCAGTGAGATTTTCTAAATATTATCAGATATTTTTAACTAATTTCTCTATTTTTTGTATTTGTCTCTTTTAATCTACAGATTCCATCCCCATTTCCCTCTTTCCTACCTTTCCGTCTTTTTTCCCGACATTGTTGTTATTGCTGAAGAATATATATATAATATATATATACACACATATATATGTATATGTATATATATATATATATATATATATATATGGAAGGTTGGGATCAGATTTTTTTCTTCCACATGCTGACTGTGTACTATGTTGGTATTTGACATATGTATTCCTCTTTCCTGAGTTTGTGGTTAGATCTAAGTGTTTGATCAGATTCAGCTTTTCCCCCCCTTTGGCAATTCTCTTTCCAGATGGTGGTGTGGAGTTCTATTATGAAGGACATCAGCTCTCTTCTAATGATGTTGAAGATAGCGTTCATAGACACTGCTGAATATTGCTAAATACATCTACCAATTAGGGCTTTAAAAACTTGTGATCTTCTTAGTTTGTCATTCCCTTGACCTTCACTAACTGCAAGTCTACAGTTTATATAAGTAAGGCAGTTAAATGCTTCTTTTATTTTTTTTTCTCTCAAAGTTAGAAGTTGGTTCCCTAATATCCTCAATATGACCTCCTATATGTAAATATTTGTTTGTTTAAATGCATTATAGTTAGGACTGAGATTGTTCTGTATTGATCAATAGGCATCTCTTCAAATTGCTTTTTGGACCCTTTCAACATGTCCTTAGTAGTCTGGTAGGTTCCTTATTATTAGGAATTATTATTATTTCTAAGCTTATTTTCTACATTTGTTGCCTTGAATTTGAAATTAATAATTTATCTGGGGAATCCTGGTTCCTTTTAGAGAAAATTATAGGTACAGCTGGGTGCACAGGGTGCTCATTGATATTGCTCTCATTATTGTTTCTAAGCCCATCCAAAGCACAGGGACAGGAAATACCATTAAAATAAATTATTCATCCATACTGTATGCATTCATATTTCCCATTCAAAGTTATGACTCTAGGATTATTTTCCCTCATTGATCTAACATTTATTTATTTATTTATTTATTTATTTATTTATTTATTTATTTATTTATTTTTTTGGTTTTTTGAGACAGGGTCTCACTTTGTAGTTCAGGCTGGCCCTGAGCTCACTGTGGTGCCCAGGCAAGCTGCCTCGAACTCAGCAGTCCTCCTGTTTCTGCCTCCCGACTAACATTTATTTTTGATCTAACATTTTATCTCTTTTCTTCCACACCCAAAATCCTGGCTGTTAATGTCAAAATAACAGTCTTAGAATAGCAACACCAATTCTACTGCCCATAGTATAATATGATTTCAAATCCATTATTTATTTTTGGGAATTCTTATTGTCCCACAAGTGTCTATCCTACAAGAGATGCCCAATTATTATTATATTTTAATTCACTTGGAATAATTTCTTTCTGTTATTAAGCTCCTGAATGCTTTATTTTACTTTTTAGAGATTACGTTATTAGTTGTCTTATTGCTCCTAAGGCTTTTTTATATATTGAAAATATTAATAATTTGCCATATATGTTATTTCTCTTTTCTGGTTTGTCAGTTGTTTTTAATTTCATTCCTGGGGTTCTTTGCTACAGAGAGGCCTTACATTTTAGCGGTCTATTTATGTTTTTGATGTCTTATTAGGGAGGTGTTCTCAGTTTCAAGACTTACACATGTACTAAAACTTGCATATTGAATATATTTGGATTTCTGGAGGGAAGGTGTTAGCTGCAAGGTAGGGATAAATTTTATTTTTATAGTTAGTAGTTATTTCAACAACATACATCAGCACTATCTTTTCACTCTAAAGTATTTCTTTTTTGTCAAATATAATACCATGTTTCTGGAATTTCCATTTTTTCCATTAATATGATTATTTTAGTGGTAGCATTATACTGTCATTTTTATTTTAGGTTTTTCATTTTTAATGTATTAGAATATACAAAATATTTAAATAACCGTATTAGCCATTCTGAGCATACAGTTCGGTGATACTGAGTATACTCACATTTCTCTTCTGTCATCACCACCACCCATATCCAGAATATTTTTAAATCATTCTGAACTGAAATTCTATACCCATTAAATAGTGACATCTCATACCTCACTCTCCTCAGCCCTGGAAACCATCCTTCTATTTTCTATACCTGTGAGTATGACTACTTTAAGAACCTTGTATAAATGAAATCATGCCACATGTGTCCTTCTGTGATTAGATTATTTCACTTAGCATAATTTCTCAAGACTGATCTACATTGAACCATGGGAGAGAATTTCCTTCCTTTTTAGGCTGATATCTATATTTATACCTATGGGTCATATTTTATTTATCTGTTCACTAGTAATAATACAAAGAAATGCTAAAAAAGTTGAGTTGATTACTCCCTATTATAAACATGTAGTGAAATATCAGTCTACATTTCATAAATATGTGTGATTATTATACATCAACTAAAATAGAAAAAATAAAAATAAAAGATTAAAAATAAATTTCAGCACCAGGCGTGCTGGCTCACACCTATAATCCCAGCTCTTGGGAGGCAGAGGCAGGAGGATTGCTGAGTTTGAGGCTTGCCTGGGTTACATAGTGAGCTTAGGGCCGGCCTGAACTACAAAGCCAGACCTTGTCTCAAAAAGAGAAATAAATAAATTTCAGCAGTATATCTAGTAATTCCATTTCAGGTTGAAAGGTATTCAAAGAGATATTTGTATATCTATGTTCATAGCACCATTATTCATAATAGACAAAGAAGGCAAGCAACCCAAACATCTACAATTTTTAAAAAATGTAACTAAGCCAGGCATGGTGGTGAATACCTATAATCCTAGCACTTTGGAGGCTGAGGCAGGAAGATCACCCAGAGCTTGAGGCTAGTTTGCGCTGCATAGTGAGATCCTGTCTAAAAGACAAAACAAAAATATATAATCTTATTTTTAATTGCATTAATCCCCCCACAAGACTTAGCAGTGTTTCTAAGTGTATTGTTCAATAGTGTTAAGTATATTAACATTGTTGTGCAACCCATCTCAACAATCTCCAGAACTTTTTCACTTCCTTCAGCTGAAACTCTATCTACAACACTTCTTTCCTTCCCACCTAACCCGTGGTAACTCCTTCTACTTTCTGGCTCTATGAATCTGAATGTGGTTAGTACTTCATATAAATGGAATTGTAAAGTATTTATCCTTTTGTGATTGGGTTATTTAGCATTATGTCCTCAAGTTTCACTCATATTGTAACACAGTTTTCTTCCTTGATAAGGTCAATTAATAATATGTGTATATGTATATCACATTTCATTCATTTGTTCATTCATTCATCTGTCAAGGATTCCTGGGTTGCTTCCAATTCTCAGTTGTTAAGAATAGTGCCATTAGGCCGGGCGTGGTGGCTCACACCTGTAATCCCAGCACTCGGGAGGCAGAGACAGGAGGATTGCTGAGTTCAAGGCTTGCCTGGGCTACATAGCGAGACCCTGTCTCAAAAAAAAAAAAAAAAGAATAGTGCCATTAGAAACAAGGATATATGAATATCTCCTTGAGGTTCTCCTTTCATTTCTTTTTGACATATATTCAGAATTGGAATTGCTAGATCTATGGCAATATATGTTTTTGTTTTTTGAGGAACTGTTACAGTGTTTTCTGTAGTGCCTGTGCCATTTTATATTCTTATCATCAATACACAAGGTTCCTGTTTCTCCACATTGTTGGGGACACTGGCCTGATAACTGATGACTGAGGTCCACTGAGCTCTAAGATCAATTGGGGACAAGGAGTTTAAAAAGGGAGTGCTCTGTGTTCCCTGATCCAAGGTGATAGGTTAGCTTAATTACGGTTACCACTTTAGTTTTTCTCTATGCAAGGACCAGTTGACAGATGCCTTCCACATGGTGGCACTGTGGGCCACAAAGTTACGCAAGCACTTTTTAGGGACTTGTGGACTTCAAAGCAAGAGATAAACTATTTTCCCACCCTATACCACCACCTGTAGTTGAGAAGGATGCATAAATTGTCCTATTCAGTCAGGTGACTTTCTTGTGATTAAAAAAACCAAAACAAAACAAACTTCCCCAAACCTTCAAAGTGGGGTAGAAAGCAGGTCACACTGTGGCCAGTTTTGCAGTTCTGCTTTCCTACTCCCTCATATGTTGCCAAGGGCTAGCTGAGGACCTTGCACAGAAAAGAGAACAGAAGTGAGGGCTGGGGGTGCAGCTCAGTGGTAGAGCACTTGTCTAATATATGCAAGGCCAGGGGTCAGCCCTGGAAAACAAACAAACAAACAAACAAACACTGTTGACAGGTTTTATAAACTGTACCTGCAATCCAAACAGCCTCTTTATGGGAGCTTTTTCCAGGCCTGGAAAGATCCATCCCACACTGAAAGATCCACATGACCCTGTAGTCTCCTTGGTTGCTGTACTGTTTCTCTCATTTTCTTTTATTTAGTTTATAGATAGATTCTATTGACTTATCTATACCTGCTCATCCTTCTTTTTGTATTCCAAAAACTGCTTAGATTGTACCCAGTCCTAAGTGAATCTCAGCCTTAGCTGAGATGCCTCTGAGCTGTCCTTGAACTACCTAGTCTCCAAATTCCCAGTAAGCAAATATACACTATTGTCATCACCATCACCTGCCTCCACCTCCACTGCTACCACTACTTCTACCTCCACACCTACCATTTTTTCCACCACCTATCAGCCCTATATCAGCCAGAGTTCCACTTCCATAATGAAACAGCCAAGACAGGCTAACTTGTAAAGCTAAGAGTTTTACAAGAGTTTACTAAGAGTTTATAGTTTTTGGAGGCTGGGAATCCAAATGTCATGGCATATCTTCTGGAGAAGGCACTTTCTTGGCTAAATCATCTCATAGCAGAGTGCAGTGATAGAAAACAAGAGTCACATTTCCAGACAGGAAGTCAGAGAATGACTGAGGTAGGTCCTTTAATCCCTTTTTTTTTTTTTTTTTTTGGCTTTTTGAGACAGGGTCTCGCTTTGTAGTTCAGGCTGGCCCTGAGCTCACTATGTAGCCCAGGCAAGTCCGATCTCAACAATCCTCCTGCCTCTGCCTCCCGAGTGCTGGGATGACAGGCGTGAGCCACCACATCCGGATTGTGGTATGCGGTGTTGATTGTTGGTGGGCGTGTCTCCACGCCCAGCATTATATGTGGTTACCGGGGATCGAACTCAGGACCTTGTGCTTGTGAGGCAGGCGCCAGAACCACTGAGCTAACTCTCCGGCCCTATAATTCCTTTTGAGGGCCTAAAGACCTCCAAGCAGGCCCTACCTCTTGAAGGTCTACCACTTCAACACTGCCACACTGAGCACCAAGCCCAACACATGGATCCTGAGGGGACAAATTAAGCCTGCGTCATAATGGCCACCATTATCACAACCTCCACAGAAGCAAGTAATCTGAAGACCACTGCCTCCTGTGGAAGCAGCTCCTACTCTAATGACAGGGTCTGAGGAGGTCTCCGAAGCAGAGATGGGGAACCTGGGCTTACCCCACCTGTAAGACAGGTTATGAGTTTGCTGATTTCCATTGGAGAAAAATTTCCAAATACGTCAGGAAGAGCACATAATAAAGCAGAACTTTAAAAATATAGAGTCAAAGAAATAGAGTGCTGGCCTTTGAGAGATATGCATTATTTCTTGGAGCTATGATCATTTCTCTCAAAGGGGTAGAAACCTATGGAAAAGATGCTTTCTGCATAACAGCCTATCTTACAGGTGAAATGTAGGAGCCCAGTTTTTTTTTTTTTAAGGTGGACCGTTTAATTATTCTTTGAATTTTCTCCTTTGCTCCTTTATTTTAAAATCAAGTTCCTTTTATTATTTTCTCAACTAAACTAATTTATGGACTACAGCAATTTGGGGTGTGATGGGCTTGAAGGGACAGAAGCATGAACTAATTCAGGGAGTGCTAGTATGGACAGCTGTGGGTAACTCTGACAGGGTCCTGGAAGTTGCAGTCTTCTTAAAAGTATTATTTAAAAGAAATTGGTTTTTGGCCACCTTTTACCTATCTTTATTTATTTTATTCTGCCTCAGAGGCAGGGCATCCAGGGTCCAGATTGGAGTCCTGGCAGCCATACTTTTCTTAGGACACTGGGAAAGTCATGGAATGTTTTGTTTTTACACGTGGGAAGTGAGGAAGTTGACGAGGTGGCCTCCTAGACTTCCAGAGTTCTACAGTTACATAAATGCCATGGGCTTTAAAAATTCAATTTTACTTTAAAAAGGTTAGTTAATCTACTAATTATAACCTGAAAGTTCTTTGACATGTAAAAAAATTCACTTGCTTTTTCTTCATTCTTTGAAAATTTAGAGCTGCCTTATTTCATAACGCCTGAAGCCCATATTTATTCTCAGCGTCTATTTCATATCCTGAGCCATTTTCACATAATTGTCTTTTTTATTTTGCTTTAGAGTTAGTTTTGTGGGTGTGTGTGTGGTTAATGTATAACAGAAACAAAATGCCTTTTGGCAAAGCCCTTTAGGGATTATGGGGTTTGTAGCTGTATCATTGGGGTCCACATGGTCCCATGACAGAACTGGGCCTCAGAGGGGAAGGCAGCTCTATTCTGAGAGACAGAGACAAGAGCAACTGAGGCGAAGGACAGGTGGAATGTGACATATTTGCAGTAGTGTAGATGGTGGTTTATCGTGGTCTGGAAGGAACTAGGAGTTGTTAGTCTGGATGCAAGAGAGGAGGTGGGAAAGGTGTATTTAATAAAGCTGGTGGGCGGCTGGAGGGTTAGCTCAGTGGTTCCGGCGCCTGCCTCGCAAGTGCAAGGTCCTGAGTTTGATCCCCGGTAACCACATATAATGCTGGGTATGGAGACACGCCCACTAACAATCAACACCGCATACTACAATGCCGGACGTGGTGGCTCATGCCTGTAATCCCAGCACTCGGGAGGCAGGGACAGGAGGATTGCTGAGTTCGCGGTGGCTTGCCTGGGCACCATAGTGAGCTCAGGGCCAGCCTGAACTACAAAGCGAGACTCTGTCTCAAAAAGCAAAAAAAAAAAAAAAAAAAAAAAAAAAAAAAAATGCTGGTGGGGCAGCAGGTCACAGAGCCCAGGCGGCAGCTCTGTTTGTATATGGAATGCTCTGCGCACTCCGTGAGGAACAGGTCTTACCCAGGACCCAGGCTGGGGTGTAGTTCTGTGGTAGAGGGCTTGCTTAGCACGTACCAGATCTTGGGTTCCATTCTTAGTACCAGAATATAAGTTACATAGGAGCCAGAGATTGGTATTTTAGGTACATTGGGCTTTCATGTGTAATGCTGCTTATATCACTTTCAAGGTTCATCCTGTGTCATGCTGCTCCTGAGCACTGGCTTCCAAAGATTCTCTCAGATGTTGTCAGTATACGCACATACACAAATTTTACTCAATGTATATTCAGTAAAATATGAATGGCAATTTTTCTGGTGTTTCGTTACCTTTTAGAACTGGCTGTTTTAAATGTGGAGTGACATTTTCCAAACAGGTCTTGACATTTTTAGGTTATGGTTACTGCATTGCTTAAGTGTGATCTTTTACTGTTGACACATCCGTGCCTCCCACACACAGCCACCCACAAGCAGGCTACAGAAGGGGCCTGTGGGTGAGATGAGAGGCGTGGGATGTGTCTACTGTGCTAGGTGTATACACACTTCAACATGGCTCGCAACAGGAGTGGGAGAGTCTGATGTCACCACATGACTGGACACAAGAGATCACCTAGGCTGCAATACACAAACAGTTTCAAAAGCCCTCAGAGGACATAGATGAGAGGACGGCCCACAGGTCTGCTGGATGCGTGGCATGGAGCCTGTGAGAATTGAGGGGACTGTCTTGGTGCAGCAGTGTGGTCATAAAGGGTAACCAATGTCTGCAGCCACTGGGTGTCACAGACCTGAGGTCGCCCTGCAGACAGAGCATGGTGGAGGGTGACAGTTGATGGATGGGCCTGCACACATGGCAATGGGCTTTTCTGTAAGACTGGAGTGAAGTCACCTTAAATTAATATGATAGCGTTATTGTACAGGGCCATACCCGTTGATTATACTCCTTGCAGTCCTGGCTTTCTGTTTCTCTAGCTGCAGTGTTCTCCTAACCTCTCCAAAACTTAGGTACCTGTTCTTGGGCTTCAGTTTTATTGAATATAGGAGCGGACAAAAGTCAAACATCTGAACTGGTAAATACTTTTAACTCTTAAAAATTGCAAAAAAGAAAAAAAAAAGATGGAGTTATAAGTAGACTGCAGCAAGTACAGGAGTTTGTTCCTAGACCTGGGCCCTGCAGGCCTCTTGAGAATACAGGCTGTTTCCCTGTGGTTTAAACATTTACTATTATCAGTAAGCTATATTCAAAGAATGCAATTTTACCACTGTAAAGTATAGAATTCAGTGGATTCAGTATCTTCATAATCTGTTCAATCATTTCCACTGTTCCTGTATTTTGAGGGGCCTTTTCATGAGAAAGCTCTGGAAGTGCTACCTGCCTATGCCATTCTGCCAACAAGGCAGGCTCTGCATCAGTGAAGGCAGGGAGAAGCTTTGATTTGGGGCTGGGTTACATGTTACAAGGCTGTGTCTTTCATTCCTATCCAGTTCTTCTGCTTAGTTGATACTCTGTCTTTCAACAGAGAAACGAACTATTGGTCTGCATGAGAGCTGGAGCTTTCCTGTTGTTCTGTGTGGATCACCACTGGGGACACAAGGATGGAGTCTTCCTGCCACAGAACTCACTGAATTAGGAAGGACTAAAGGGCTTCAAACTCGGACGTCTCCTGAAAGAATAAAGGGCCTGGCTGTGCTTTTAATCAGGTTTCAGTGTAGAGACAGGTGTCCTGTCGATTCCCTCATTCAGAGACACATTTGTTGTGGCATTAACAAGTAAAGTCCGCATTCCCCAGAGACCAGCAAGGCCAATCCTGTGTGACTTTGTGCCTGTCTGAGGAGATATGCAATGGGATTCCAGGCAGTTTAGATAATGGCCTTCCATTCACTGCAGATACCATAGCTGTTCCAGGGAGTCAGGTTATGTTGTTTATCACTTTTCATGCAAATTCACAGCAGGCACAAATAAAGGCAAGTACTGTTGTCATTCCTGGCCAGTAGCTCAGCTGAATGAGGACTTGGAAGTAGGAAAGCAAGCCTCTGAACTCTGGCTTTGCTTTGGGATTTTCTTTTGTATACTCTCCTGAGATGTTTGAGACAACCATGTGCTTTCTCAAAACTATCAAGCAGATTCTTGTTAGCTTTGATCTTGGATTTCATAGCTCATACCTACACTGCAAATTCAGGGAATGGCTCTCATCTTTTGAAGAAATGGTAGTTTTCATAACTCTGAAATAAAAGCTATTCTTCATGGATCTTGGAGTACGTGGGAGGAACATTATATATTCTGTCTTTAATCCTCACAACAACCTTGCAGTGTAGGTATCAGCCCATGTTGACTGTTGACTGGGCTGCTGAGGCTAAGAGAGGTTAGCCACTGTTTTGCTTTCTTATAGCTTGCTAGAAAGTGTTGGCATTTCAAATCTTCAAAGACTTCCTCCCTTGTGAACCCTACTCCCCCCGCCCTTTTTGAGACAGGGTCTTGCTTTGTAGTTCAGGATGGCTCTAAACTCACTATGTAGCCTAGGCAAGCTTCAAACTCAGCAATCCTCCTGTCTCTGCCTCCTGAGTGTTGGGATTACAGGTGTCAGCCACCACGCCTGGCTGTTTTTTCCCTTTTTTTTTGAGACGGGTCTCACTTTATAGTTCAGGCTGGCTCTGAGCTTACTATGTAGCCCAGGCAAGTCTCTAACTCACAGCAGTCCTCCTGCCTCTGTCTCTGGAGTGCTGGGATTACAGGTATGAGCCACCACACCCAGTTGAACCATACTTTTCATTGGTCTCTGCTGTTGTCAAGGATCTGTACATGGGAGGGTGAGGCGTAAACCAGACTCTGAGGAGGTTTCTGGAACACTTTGGTTTAATGAATGCAGTGTAGGGCATTATATAGCACAAGTGGTGGGAAGGGTTTGCAGTGGTTATTGGAGATTGGTCTGTGGTTGTCAGAGGAGGGGTCCAGCATTGGGGAGGACCAGGCAATCTCCAGCCATGGCATGCCCTCATTAGGTCAATGCTCTTTGGTCTTGATTTAGTCTACTGAAGGCCAAGGACTCTCTCAGGCCCTAGGAGACTGGCATGCAGTGCAGTTGGCTCAACCAGACCTGGATTTTGCCATTATCTCCTCCCCTCTGTTTAGACCTGATGGCCTCTGCCAACCATATGACATTTTTTTGGGTTTGGTCAGATAGGGTGACCCTAAAATTAGCCCACGAGCCCATGAACTTAACTTGGACTAGCCCACTGTGAATCCCTCCCAAATGGAGCCCCAGACATTATTAAAGGTAAACACATCTAAGTCTAAGACTAGGACTAAGTCTTAGACTAAGTCCATTTGGGACCGTAGGTTGACAATGGCAGCATGGGTATCATGAAAGAGTGCTGAAGTTTGTCCTAGGGCATGTGTAGTATTATGAGTGAGGTGACTAACAGTGGCAGCAATGGCAGTCTGGTTGTGCAAGATGATTGAAGCAATGGTGGCTGCAGAGACTGTGGTAACTAAAGACACAATGATGGCGATGATGGCCGAGGCCCCTAAATCATGTTTTCTGTGTGGGTGAAGCATAAGGTTAAACAGGGGGTTGCTGCCCAACCAGTCTTTGGTAAGGATGGGCACACAGGCAGTGAAAGGCAAAATTGTTGAGTTGGGGTATAGGACACATAGTATGAGTCATCGTACAAGTAGGAGAAGGAAGCATTGGCCCCAAGAACAAGGAAGATGGGTCAATGGTATTGGTTTTTAGGTCACTAGGGAGGAGGAAGAGTCAGTTGGAGGTGAGGTAGAAAAGCAGACAGAGGAAGGAGAGACAGAAGTATTCCATGTTGTATTGATGGGAGACTTGGATGGATGGATTGCCAAAGGGGCGAGGAAGGGAGGAGTTCTAGTTGATTTTTTTTTTGAGACAGGGTCTCGCTTTGTAGTTCAGGCTGGCCCTGAGCTCACTAGATAGCCCAGGCCAGCCGCCACGAACTCAGCTATCCTCCTGTCTCTGCCTCCCGAGTGCTGGGATTACAGGGGTGAGCCACCACACCCGGCACTGTGGTATGTGGTATTGATTGCTGGTGGGCGTGAGTCATCATGCCCAGCATTCTGTGTGGTTACCGGGATCGAACTCAGGACCTTCTGCTTGTGAGGTAGGCGCCTTTGGGAGCAGACCCTGCTGGAGGAGACTTTTCAGGCCTGGAGATCTGTACTGGGTGCTGCACCAACTAGCATTTGCGAGATCTGCACTATACCAAACAGTGCTGCCCAGCTCCCAGGATGATCTGCGACCTCTGGATTGCTGCATTGGGATGCCTGACTGAGAAGGTAAAGGACTTCTGATGTGGACCCCTGACCTCTGTTCCTCAAGCTGGCAACATGCTGTTTTCCTTCCTGTTCCTGTGTAGGTTTGGACTAAATTTGAATAGAGTTAATTAAGTGTGTGCTAGTTGACATCCTTCTCCTGTTTGTGTGCTGATTTCCTGGGTGCTTTGTTCCTGTTTTTCTTCCCCTATAAGAAAAAATGTAACCATTTTTGAGGCCATGTTGGCCCTCTGAAAAAGTATAAATACAACCTGCTCAATAAACGGGTGCCTGCTCAGTATTGACT
>PVIC010039117.1:0-17258 GCA_004025085.1 Thryonomys swinderianus
TAAAATTTTTTTTTTTTTTTGAGATAGGGTCTCGCTTTGTAGTTCAGGCTGGTTCTGAGCTCACTATGTAGCCCAGGCAAGCTTCGAACTCAGCAATCCTCCGGTCTCTGCCTCCCGAATGCTGGGATTACAGGCGTGAGCCACCACGCCCAGCACTGTGGTATGTGGTATTGATTGTTGGTGGGCGTGACTCTCCATGCCCAGCATTGTATGTGGTTACTGGGGATCGAACTCAGGACTTTGCGCTTGTGAGGCAGGCGCCGGAACCTCTGAGCTAACCCTCTGGCCCCCAGGATAAATTTCTAAATTGAAAGCGTAAGTCTTTACATCTACAAGAGCACAAATTTTAATGCCATACTTTGACTCATCACTTTTTCAGAAGTTACACTCCTGTGATTATCATGAGAAATTCCTGATAAGTACAGAAGACCTATGACTGCTTTCATTTTACCTGGCAAGGTGTCATAATAAATACATTTTTGAATATGGCTGTTGGTGCATATAGAACATTTTACTTGTATTTCACTCTTTGTGTATTTATCTTATAGCATTTTGTCTGTTAGAATCTCCAAAACTGAATTGCACTGGTCAATAGGTTTCACTCCTGTCAACATCTTCGTTATATATTTAGAGCTAGTTTTAACTAGTTGGGTTGTTCCATTTGCTTGCATGACTATTTTGCAACATTTCAACTTGTCCAATTTGCATTGGCATTTGTTTCTTTCATCATCTGAATCAAGGAAGTCTGCATTCTTTGTGTATGTATCAATCAACTCTTGCTCAATTTTACTGTCGTAGGAGCTTTGGCTCACATGGGCAACTTCAAAGTCATCACCATCTTCATCATCCATGCATGAGTAATTGGATAATTCACTTTTGACCTTCTCCCAAGCTTGCAAATTTTGTTTTTCATGTGCCATTGTATTGAACTGTCATTGTAGCTCTACCAGAAAAAATCAAAAGAGAACCTTTTTAAAAAGCAAAACCTAAATGCACGGTAATTTATCAATAAGCATTTCATTGGCAAAACACACCTGCTGCTACTTTGGAGCTCCTGTGCACACCTTGCTTTTCATCTGCTAAATGGGTAAATGCATAAATGGATTTTTTTTCCTCCAGGTGCAGCTACCATGAGTCACACCCATATTCCATATCATAAAATACATGTTTTCATAATAGAAGAATGATGTGGGTGTTTGCCTATGATGCTCAGGTAAACGTGCAGAACTTGTTAGAGGGAACATTATGTGGGTAAAAATCATGCCTTGACACTTTTTCACAGGTGTACATGCCTTGCTTTGCATCATACCAAGATATAAACACAAAGATTGCTTCCTGTATCCCCAGGTGGAGTTCCTGAGTTGCACAGCCAGCTACTATTATAACAAAGCACAAATTTTTAGCAGATGGGATGCATTGTTGTAACTCAATGTTAAGCTCAAAAGCAACACTTACTAGCAAAATTACAGGGAAAAGGGAACTCTTTTAGAGTTTTGGTGGAAATGCAAACTGATACAACCACTATGACAATCTGCTTTCTTCAGAAATGTTTAGATTTCATTCAGCCCAGCTATAGCTTTTCTGGGTAGCTTCTGAAAATGAGACATCATATTGCAACAATACATTCACACCCATGTTAACACCAACACACTTCACAATAGCTAAATTTTGAATACATCCTATATGAGCATCAACAAATGAATGGAGAGGTAGAGAAGAGGGAAGGAGACAAAGAGGCAGAAAGAGACAGAAAGAGACAGAGACATGGAGAGTGTTCATTCTGCTGAGCCATAAAGAATAACTTTGAGCCGGGCGTGGTGGCTCACGCCTGTAATCCCAGTACTCGGGAGGCAGAGACAGGAGGATTGCTGAGTTCGAGGCTTGCCTGGGCACCATAGTGAGCTCAGGGCCAGCCTGAACTACAAAGCGAGACCCTGTCTCCAAAAAGCAAAAAAAAAAAGAATAACTTTGAGTCATTTGTAAGAAAATAGATGTATCTAGAGACCATAACACTAAATGAAATAAATCAGACTCATAAAGTTTAACTATCGCATCTTTTCTTTTATATAAGAAACTCAAAATATAAATAATTTAAAAAGCAAAGTAAAAGAGATGACAGGAAACAGAGGCAGACTTTTTGGAGATGGGAAGGGGATTGAGTACCAGGGGAGAAGTACTAGGAGGGTAAGTAGAAGTAAAATGATTAAGATATGATCTGCACATATATCAATTTCCCCAATATTAATATAATTATTATGAATCGCAAACATATACCAATAGGAAAATTAATGCTATTTTGTATAGAAACACACACACACACACTTTGAGACCCATAAATGGAAAATAATGTACACAGGCATTGCTGGATCTGCTCTCAATTCAAGTGTTCCTTCTAAGCATCCTATCTCCAAAAGCCTAAAAGTAAAACAACCACAAGACATTTCCATAATACTTCAGTGTTAGGAAGACTGCGTTTTTGGACCCTACTGCAAAGAGCCATTAAAAAAAGTCCTAAGACTACAGATCATAAGAAAGGAGCTAAGTAACCAAGAAAATGCCTCTTCTGGATATTCAAGTACTATAGAGATTCTCTCGAAGTACTGGAGATCTTATAAGAGAGTTCATTAACCATGTGAATTAACTCTAGGCCTGGTGGTATGGTGACCACATTGAAGAGATTGTGCCTTTCCATTTAGAGGAATAACAGAAGCAGTAATAGTCACAATATAAAATTGCTGAGGTAAATACAAAATGAGATATATTCTCATAGAATGCAGAAGAAAGGCCAAAGCAGTTAAGAGGAGAAAAGAGAGAGAGATGTAAAAGTCACATTCAAGAGATATAATCTACATGTAATAAGAATATTTGAAACAGAACACAAAGCAAATGAAGCTGAAACAATACTTAAAGGACCTAATCGAAGAAATCTTTCCAGAGTTGATGAATAAAGTAGTCTTGCAAATGAAGAAATCTCATGAGATACCTTTAAAATTTAACAAGAAAAAGCCACCCCTTGGAATATCTTCATGTTTTTTTTTTTTTTTCAAAAACAGAGTAAAATCTTGTAAGTAACCAGACAGTGAAAGCAGGTTACTTATAACAGAGCAAAAGTCAGACTGGCCTCAAATTTTCTCTTGCAATTCTAAATGCCAGAAGGTATGAAACAACACCTACAGAATTTCAAGAGAAAATAAGTTTAAACCATCAATTATATACCCTACCAAGTATTTGTGTATGAAGACAAATGCAGGACATTTTCAAATATGAAGGGGGGTAAGAAGGTTTATTGACTAAGAACTTTCTCTGAAACTTTTGCTGAATGGTTTACTGAAGTCAATATAAAAATTAAAGAGACATGGGAGATAACTACATAAAAGATCTATTGGATAAAACTAGTTAAGAACATGAAGTCTAAAACTGTTGCATAGTTCTTGCTTTGGCAGGATATATACTAAAGTTTGTACATAGAAGACAATAAATTTTAATGAAAAATAAATATGTAAGGCAGACCTAAAATTTTTAATTTATGTAGTTTTAAACAGTCAAAGCGCATACCAAAGTGCCCATGAATTGGGAAAATACTGTTTTATTTCTATCATATAATATTGTACAGAGTATACTGCTTTGTCGTTATAAGCCAGAGAAGTACACAAAAGACCTTCTAAATATTAATCTGAAAGAATTGGAAAATGGTACAACTCTATCTCCTTTAAAAAAATAACGTGGGGATATGGGTAAAAATGAGAATTGACTGTGTCATATATTGGTACAAATTCCCCAATGTTATGTGTGAGTGTGAGATGTATGCAAATTGTACCAATAAAGAATGCAATTAAAAAATAACAAATGCACAATATTAATACTGATAATTTAAGGAGAAAAATTTTAAAGCACTGGTTGGAGAAGGGTGAATACACTATATTCAGAATACTGAATTGGGAAACCTAGAAAATACCGCATCAGATGCACTTCATATAAGGTAATTTGTCAGTGAGTTTTGGAGAAAAATAACTGTATTAACAGTGATGGTGAACCAGTGGCACACATTATACTGTGTTTTTAAGATAAAAGATGTTAATGTAGGTGACTTGGTTTTTTTCTCAACTAATACCTCAGTATTAAAGTGTAACTGAAGTGCTAACACTTTGCAATGAATAAATGAGTTTGGGATGCTTTTATCACTAAATATTTCACTGTTGTTGTTACATATATTCTAACTTAATGAATTTAACCCCCCCAAAAAAGCTACAAAAGAAAAATACTTAAGGAAGCATTAAAATTTTTGTTGAACATGTTGATGGAGCTAGAGCTAAATTATTCTCATAAACTAAATTCCCAAATAGTAAGATCTAAATTGAGTAGAGAAAATCAATCTCTGATCTGAGATATTCATATTGTAAAAACTAAAGATTAAAAGGGTTTAAAGATTTGACTCTCTAGGCCACAGAAAGGAAGGATAACATTTTCACTAGGCAGAAATAAGGATATTACAAAAAATGTTACATTTAAAAATCCATGACATTCATATGTAAGATTTTTGTTCAATACCTTGATATGGATGAGTTTTACTGTTATAAACTGATACAGACATGTATGTATTTTTTAACATTTAAAATGTTATGTACTTAAAATACATTGAATAATTCTTCAATCAAAGGTGTGTAAAAAATTATGTAGCAAAAAAAGTCCAAAATACAACAGAAAGTTTGCTGTTTCTGTACAGTTTGGACTTGTCAGTATATTAGGCCATTCAGTGCATGTTAATATGTTAAATAGGCTAGTCACTATGTCTTGCAAGTCTCATGACAATTTTTCAATCCAAACATCTTCTATAAAAAAGTTGACAAAAATACTTTACCAAATATCTCCTACAGCTACATTTTTAACCTTTAAAAATACATTTTACATTTGATACCATTAAAAAATGATCCTCACGCACTCTAAGAGACCACACAGACCATATATCTCTGACATACTGAAAATAACGTTGGTCCTCTAGGAACACCACAAGGCCAAGAAGAACTGCTCTAACGTTACTCTGTATAGATTATACTGGCAATGTAACTGGACTTTTTATTTTTATTTTAAATAAGTGGTTCTTTGTTTTTTTGTCAATCACTTTGCAACCTTCTATACTTTGTAATATTCTCCTGACAGGGAATATGACCTATGCAATTATGTCACACAGGGCTCCCCACTTAAAATGTCTCTGCTTGAATTAATGTCTTGAAATTAGTGTTGTCTTCAAATTCTTAATAGTTTTTTTAACAAAAGGCCCCACAACTGAGTCTGTTATTTATTTTGTACTAAGCTCTACAAATATTTTTAGCCTGGTTCTTAACGACAGTGTCAATTGCAATCCCCTAACACGATCTTTCCCAAATATATGTGCCAGCCATACCTAGAATTCACACTGTAATTTATATCACTTCATCTCTACTGAGAGATACATTTTCTGTAATGCTTAGGCTTTCTTCCCTAGTTTCATCCCATTTCTCCATTCTGTCTCCTAACACAAAGGTCACAGCTAAGCTCAGATTATAGTATTAAGAGTCAAGAGGATTCTGACATTCTCAGCCAGCAATCATTTATGTTTTCCTACCTGCTAAGTTCTCATGTTAGTACAAGTCCCTTCTCATTAAAATCTCACAATAGCAGCAGTGATACATATTTACATATTTACTATTAAACTTAGAAGTGTTACTAAGGGGAGACATTACAGACTAAAAGGGCCTCAAACAGTGCTGCAGTTTGGATCTTAAGTGTACTCCCAGTTGGTAGACTTATTATCCCAGGGTAATGCTACTAGGAGGTGGTGAAGCTTTTAAGGTCCACACCTTTTTTTTTTTGGCAGTACCAAGGAGCAAACCCAGGACTTTGCACTTTGTAAGGCAAGTATGGTGCCACTGAGCTAAATAAATCCCTGGCCCTGGTGAAGCTGTTAAGAGGTGGAAGCTAGGGGGAAAGTCTTTAAGTGGTTGGGGGATAGCCTTAAAAGGAATTTTGGGATTTAGTTCCCACCCTTTCACTTCTTATGAGGTAAGCAGCTTTGTTCTTCCATGCACTCTATCCAAAACGTACTGTCTTACTCCTGGCCTAAATGCAACAAGGCAAATCAATCAAGGGTTGGGACTTCCAAAACTATACACCAAAATAAATATTTTCTTTTTTAAGCCAACCATGTATTTATAAAGACAGAAAGCTAGTTAACACAAAGGGAATTTCAGAAGGAAGAGAAAATGTAGCTCCCTACAGTGAAAGCATTCTGGGTAAAGCAGAGTGGCTATATCCTATAACATAGTGGAGGAGGCTTTAGGGATCAAAAGGGTTTTGCTTTGTTCTGTTGTTGTTGTTGTTTTGTTATTTTTGACAAGCCAAAATACCTCATCTTGTAATATTCTCACCCCTGGCTCTTCCTTTCTCTCTGATTCTTGGCCACTATATGGTGAACAGCTTTACTCCAGCACGTGATTCTACCATACCTTATCTTCTGAGAGCCAGCCAACCATGGAACAAGTCCACTGGAACTGGGTACCAAAAATAAACTTCTCTTTAAGTTGCAGGTATCAGGTATTTATGCCCTGGAATAGGAAAATGACTAATACAAGCATAAAGCATGGGAGCATCCAGAGGAAATTATGACGTTTAGGAACTAGGATTTCCACACTGTTTGTATTTTCTGGATACTAAAGCAATCACTGAGTAAATGCTACTTATCAAACACTGAACTGGATGTACTGGACATAATGAAACTCATTAAATAGGAAATCATTCACAACACTGTAATTTTGTTTTTTTGCGGGTTTTGTTTGGTCTTTTTACAGACAGGTTTTCACTATGTAATCCAGGCTGGCCTCAAAGTTGTGGAGATCCTCCTGTTTCAGCCATCCAATTGCTGGATTACAGGTGTGCTTCTCCACACCAACTTTGTAGATTCATATTAAAAGACAAAATATCTAGTTCTTATACTGTGGGAAAAAGAGAGTTCAGAGTTTGATGAAGACAACCAAAAACACCTTAGAATCCATATACCAAAAGACTGTGAAGCTACAAGGCAGAAGACCCCAGCTTCCTCTATAACCACTGGAAAGGTCACCTACCTCCCAGAGCCTCCTTGGGTAGTCAAGAGAGCAAAAAACCATAGATCTATAGGCTACTCAAGTTTGAGGATTTGCAACAGCAATAAATGTCACCCTAAAGGTAAGTAATAATCAGGGGTACACAAATTAAAATCATAGCAAATTGTTGCAATTAAAAACACTGGGCTGGAGATTTAGCTCAATGGCTCCAGCATCTGCCTAGCCAGTGCAAGGTCCCTGGTTCTATCCCTGGTAACCACATACAACAATACCTGGCGTGGTGGCTCACACCCACCAGCAATCAGTACCGCATACCACAAATGCCAGGCTTGGTGGCTCAAGATTGTAATCCCAGCACTCAGGAGGCAGAGACAGAAGGATTGCTAAATTCGAAGCTTGCCTGGGCTGCACAGTGAGCTCAGGGTCAGCCTGAACTACAAAGTGAGACCCTGTCTCAAAAAAAAAAAAAAATACCAGATGATGAGGAGGATATGAGGCAAGTGGAATAGTTTCATAGTTATCAGTGGCTTTGTTAAATGATGTAACCATTTTGTAAAACCCTTGAGTTTTTTAAAGAGCTAAACTATGCCTAGATACAGAAATTCCACTCCTAGATATATGCTACAGAATTCAGAACTTACGCTAACCAAACACTTGTAAAAGAACAGTTATGGCAGTTTGATTCCTAATAGTAAAAGACTGGAGACAGTCAAATGCCCATCAACAAGAGACTGGAAAAACAATTGGCAGTGGTGCATCTCTATAATCTCAACTACTTAAGAGGCTGACACAGGAAGATTACAAGCTTAAAGTCAGTTTGTGCAACTGCAACTTGGACTCAAAAATAAAAAGTAGTAGGGATGTAGCTCAGAGGTGCATTCCTGTCTGCAATGGATAAGCCCTGGTTTTAATCCCCAGTTCCCACAAAGAAAAACAATGTGTTTTATATTCTACAGAATAGTATGCAATAATAAAGAGGAATGATGTTGATGTGGAAAATATAGATCAATCTCAGACATTTTGTTGAACAAAAGAAATCAGACCAAGAAAGTAGACTCCATTTATATGAAGTTCAGAAGCTGAAAAATCCAATTTATGCTGAAAAAATCAGGACAAGAAAGTTGAAAGCAGGTCAAGAGGCAACTGTCTAGATGATGATGTGTTCCATATCTTAAGTTTGGCAATGGCTATAGGGAGTGCACACAGATTAAAAATTTAAACTGTACACTTAAGATTTGTACACTTATTACATGTAAATTTTACTTTATTTTCCTTTCTAAACTTTGTGTGGTCCTGGGATTGAACCCAGAGCCTCATGCATGCTAAGCATGCACTCTTTCACTGAGCTACATCCTCAGCCTCTGTAAATGTTATTTCAAACAAAAAAAATAAAATAAAATGAACTTCCTCAAGATCACACAATTAGTGGTGTTGAAATTTTGATCAACCTAAATCATTTCAGTAGTTTGTTTTCCTAATGAATTATATTGTATATACAAATGGAAAAGCTATAAGAAATCTTTTTCTAAAGTGATTAGAATCACTCTTTGAATATATTTAATCATAATGTCCACATTACAATAAACTACCTTTTGGAACACAGGTGCATTTTAAATTCTACTTAGTCTTAAATATGAGACAAACTACTACCAATTCTGTTCATAAATTTGAAATTAATCTTTAGAACTAAATTTTCTTTCTCAGATGTCTTCTCACCCAATTAAAATACCTCAGCTGAAGAACAACATGTTAATGAAACTGTTAGGAAATGGATTGCAACACCTAACTGGAAAGAACACACTGGAAAGTAGCCTCTGGTGATTGGCATCTCAGACTATCATGAAGCAAATCTCCAGTGCTGGAGGACTCAAGACTGAGGATGCAGTTGATAGATGACATACACAGTAAGATGCCAAAATGGCAAATTGCCAAACATCAATCATGAATGAATGATAGACAGAGGAGAGAGAGAGTTTTGTTCCTGAGTTGTAAAAAATGAACCCTGCAGAAACGACTCTAAATTCAGAAAACACTAAGCAATGGAGGAAAAAAATCTTTCAAGGAATATCCCAGAGAACAGTAAATTACAGATGTCCATTTTAATTATTTTTTATTAAATTATAACAAAATACTCCAGAAAGAATGGATATCATCAAGAAATCAAACAATAAATGTTGGTAAGGCTATGTAGGTAGGGGGGAAAAAAAACCTTCTATGCAGGGGAATCTAAGTAGTACAACCACTATGGAAATCAGTATGGAGATTCCTCAAAAACTAAAAATAGAAATTCCACGTGTCCCAGCTATTCCCCTTCTAGGTATCTTCCTGAAAGTTAAAGATAATCATATTATAGCTTTACTTGCATACCCATGTTTACAGCAGCACAATTCATAATAGCTGAATCTTGGAAGCAGATTTGCCATTATTTGTATCTGAAATGTCCCCAAAGCCTCACACATTATGAAGTGAGGCTTTTGGGAGTGACTGCATTGTGGTATGTAACTGAATTGGTCACTGATTTGGGTTAGTGCAGTTCTAGGGAATGCTGGACAAATCTCTACCCTGGGTGTGAGTGGTTCCAACCAATAGGCTCGCTAATGGGAGGAAAAAGGGAAAGGGAAGACTTGTTGCTGCTTTTTTGTGTCTACCGTGCCACAAACTGTTTCTCCTTGCCACACTGCTTTGCCTTAGAGGCAACTAAGGACTGAAACTTTTAAAAACTATGAGATAGAATAAACCTATATCCCTTTACTTCGCAGGTGTCAGAGATTTTTGTCCAAGCAACAAGGAACTAAGACAATCTATATCAACAGATGACTGGATAAACAAAATGTGGTATTTATAATAGTGGAGTATTTCTCTGCCATAAACGAGGATAAATTTGAGTCATTTGTGGGAAAGTGGACACACTTTGAGACCATAATGTTAAATGAAATAAATCAGAAACACAACCTTAAATATTGCATGGTGTCTATTACACAAGAAATTTATATTATAAATTAAGAGTAAAATAAAAGATAATGGGAGAAAAGAAGACCACCTGGCCACTAGGCCAAATGAAGAGTTTACCCAGCCACCACAGGAATCAAACTGCCAATTCTTTTTTTTTTTTTTTTTTTTGAGACAGGATCTTACTTTGTAGTTCAGGCTGGCCCTGAGCTCACTATGCAGCCCAGGCAAGCCTCGAACTCAGCAATCCTCCTGTCTCTGCCTCCTGAGTGCTGGGATGACAGGCGTGAGCCACCATGCCCAGCACTGTGGTATGTGGTATTGATTGCTGGTGGGTGTAAGTCATCATGCCCAGCATTGTATGTGGTTACCAGTGATCCAACTCAGGAACTTGTGCTTGCCAGGCAGGTGCCAGAACCACTGAGCTAAATCTCTAGCCCAAACTGCCAATTCTTGCTGGCTTTGTGCCTCAGCACAAGGCCACAGAGAGAGATGACTACCAAACAACAAATTTGATCAAGAATGAGGCCAACTTTCTCAAGAAAATGTAAACTCAGAAGAGTCAGCTGCTTCAGGAAGAAATAATGGGTGCCTACAACCAGCAGATGGGTTGTCTGACTGCTTCTCTGTTCCAACATGAACTTGGCTTAGACATTTCCCACAGTCTGCAGTATATAGATAGGGGGAGCAGAGAAGCTATCTCCCAAATTCATAAACTATAAAGCAGAGTAGAGAAGACTGGCTTGGATTCTGAAGATTGAAGTTCCTGGAAGGAAATCATTCATCTGGAAATACACAGGATTCTTTTTTTAAAAGAATCCAGGCGTGGTGGCTCACGCCTGTAAACCCAGCACTTGGGAGGCAGAGACAGGAGGATTGCTGAGTTTGAGGCTTGCCTGGGCTACATAGTGAGCTCAGGGCCAGCCTGAACTACAAAGCAAGACCCTGTCTCAAAAAAAAAAAAAAAAGGCTTATGTACACATTATGATCACATTCAACATCAAGAATTTGTACCAGTATATGACACAACTTACTTAGGAGTTTTTGTTTTGATTCTTTTTTTATTTTTTCTTTCTCTATTGCTTTTTTTGGTTTGGTTGGTGTTTGGGTTTTTTTCTATTTTATTTTTCCTTTTTCATGATTATTGTCTTTATTTGCTGATTTGAACCTTTTTTCTCTTCCTTTTCTTTTCACTTGTTCCATTATTAGTTTTTCTTCAGTTTACTTTTGCTTATGTCTTTTCTTTGTTACTTTTTCTATTATTTTTGTCTAACAATATTAGTTTCCTTTTATTCCTTAGTAGGATCCTTTATTTCACCTTTATCATCTTCTCATCTTCCATGATTAATTTTTCAAATTCTACTTTTTTCATGTTCCCTCTCCCCCAAAACCTTTGTCCTTACTAGTATAACCAGTAGGCTTTATGAATCTGTAGTTAACTATATTTTATTATGGTTGAATACATTCTACTACTGTGAGCAGAGATAAAGTTGCTCAGTAGAGGAGATATTAACTGCAGGTCAATATCTGGTTTGTCTTAATGTTTATATTCTCATCATAGATCTCTTTTCTATGGTTAAGCATGGTGTATGATTAGTTCTTAGGGTTGGTCTATATCCAGTTTGTATTTAACACTAGTGTTGTTGCTGACTTTACTACTATAGCCAAGGTGACACTGTTGCTCAGAAATCAATGCAATGGGAGATTAAAAAGCAATACAAAGAATTGATACAGGGCAAAAATCACAAGATCATCTCAACAGATGCAGGAAAAAACCTTTGACAAAATCCAGTATCTATTCATAATAAAAATCCTGAAGAAAGTAGGCATAGAAGGATCTTACCTTAATTTGATAAAA
Source organism: Thryonomys swinderianus (assembly GCA_004025085.1). Lineage (NCBI taxonomy): Eukaryota > Metazoa > Chordata > Mammalia > Rodentia > Thryonomyidae > Thryonomys > Thryonomys swinderianus. The sequence goes on from PVIC010039117.1 coordinate 11,887, forward strand.
ATATCATATATGAGAAATGTATTATAAACATCACATTAAATAGGGGGAACTGAAAGCTTTCTCTCTAAAATCAAGAACAAGACAACGATGTCCACTGTCACCACTCTTCTTTAACATAGTCCTTGAAACATTAGCTGGAGCAATCAAACAAGAGAAAAAATTAAAAGGGATATGTACGGTAAAGGATGAAATCCAAGTATCACTACTTGCAGATGACATAATGCTCCATCTAAAAGACAGAAAAAATATCACATAAGACTCATAGAATTAATAATCAAATTCAGTAATATAGCAGGATAAAAAATCAACACAAAAATCAGGAACATTCCTTTATATTAATAATAAACTTATTGATAAAGGCATTAGGAAAGCAATACTATTCACAACACCAAGAAAAATCAAATACTTAGGAATTAACCTAACCAATGAAAATTGTATCACTCAGAAAAAAAGACAGTTAGGCTGGTGATTTAGCTCAGTGGTTCCATATCTGCTTGGCAAGCGCAAGGTCCTGAGTTCAATCCCCAGTATCACATACCACAATGCTGGGAATGGTGACTCACACCTGTAAATCCCAGCACTCACGAGGCAGAAGCAGGAGGATTACTGTGAGTTTGAGGCCAACCTGAGCTATACAGTAAGTTCAGGGCCAGCCTGAACTACAAAGCAAGACCCTGTCTCAAAAAACTTAAAAAAGGGCCAGAGATTTAGCTCAGTGGTTCCAGCACCTGCCTCACAAACGCAAGGTTCTGAGTTCGATCCCCAGTAACCACATACAATGCTGGGTGTGGTGACTCACGCCCACCAGCAATCAATACCACATACCACAGTGCCGGACATGGTGGCTCACGCCTGTAATCCCAGCACTCAGGAGGCAGAGACAGGAGGATCGCTGAGTTCAAGGTTTGCCTGGGCTACATAGTGAGCTTAGGACCAGCCTGAACTACAAAGCGAGACCCTGTCTCAAAAAAAAACAAAACAAAAAAAATTTAAAACAAAAAAGAGAGCTAAGAGTACATCAGAAAATAGAAAGATATGCCATGTTCCTAGATAAGCAGAACCAATAAAATGGTCAAAATCCCTACACTTCCAAAACTGCTATATATATTTAACATAATACCAAGCAATATGCCAATGGTATTTCACAGATTTAAAGAAAACAACCCTAAAATTCATGTGGAACCAGAAGAGACCCAAAATAGCAAAAGCAGTCCTGAAACCATGTCACAATACCAGAATGAAGTTATATTACAAAACTATAGTGATAAAAATAACATGGCACTGGGTCCAGGGATTTAGCTCAGTTGCTCCGGCACCTGCCTCACAAGTGCAAGGTCCTGAGTTCGATCCCTGGTACCACATACCACAATGCTGGGAATGGTGGTTTATGCCTCTAATCCCAGCACTTGGGAGGCAGAGGCAGGAGGATTGATGAGTTTGAGGCTTGCCTGGGCTACATAGTGAGCTCAAGCCCAGCCTGAATTTCAAAGCAAGACCCTGTCTCAAAAAAAAAAAAACCATGGATGGTCAATGAAATAGAATAAAGAAAGCAGAAACAACTCCAGGCACAATGTTACTTGAACTTTAACAAAAGATCAAAAATGTGCACAAGAGGAAAGATGATAGCCTATTTAATAAATGGTTCTGGGAAAATTATATATCCATATGCATAAGATTGAATCCAGATCAATGTATCTCACCATCTAATAAACTATAATCAAAATGAAGGTCTTAATGTTAAACAGAAGCAATCTGCTGGAGGGAAAAAAATAGCTAAAACTCTTAGACATAGCAGAGATGGGACCCCCCTCAATAGAACAAGAAATAATACAAATAATCAACAAATGGGATCACTTCAAACTTAAAATAATCTATAGGATGAGAAAAATATTCTTAGCTCTTCCTCAGAAATACATCTAGAATAAACAACTCCAAAAAATTAGACCCCCCAAAAAATAAAAGACCCAACCAGAAAATAAGCAACTGAAATACACATACACTTCTCAGAAGCAGTAATAGAAGTGGCTAATACATTTTAAAATGCTAAATATCTCTGGCCAGTGTAGAAATGCAAATTAAAACATTGAGATACCATCTTACTCCAGAAAGAATGGTGCCATCAAGAAATCAAATAATGACAAGTATTGGCTACACGGTGAAGAGGACAGTGAGGAAGCCTTCAACACTGTTGATGGGAATGCAAATTAGTGCAATCGTTATGGAAATCAGTATGGAGATACCTCAAAAAGCTAAAACTTGAAATTCCATGTCATCCAGTTCTCCTTCTAGGTATCTTCCCAAAAGTTATATTACAAAATTTTTAAGAGATATATTACAGTGATATTGACTAACCACAATTTATAATAGCTAGATCTTAGAAATGGCCTATAGGCCATCAAAAGATGAACAGATAAAGAAAATGTGGTATACACAGTGGCGCTACTATCATAGAGATAAATTTGAAACATCTGTAATAAATTGATTCACCTTGAGACTGTAATGTTAAGTGAAATAGACACATGAGCTTAAATATCTCATGGTTTCTGTTATATGAAACCCCCCAACATAGAGAGCAAGGATGAGGATAATAGGAAGTAGAGAGATCTTTTCCAAACGGAAGAGGGAACAAGCAAGATAGAGGGATGGGAAAGGAGAGAAGGAAAAGGAGGTGGAAAAATAAGAGCTAGATAAAAATAATATAGGTAGAGTTTTTCCGAATGGGAAGAGGAACAAGAGTTGGAGAGAGCAAGGAGGGTTGGGAGAGGAAAGGAAGAAAAACGAACTATGTCTTATGTACATGTACCAACTTCCCATGATAAATGTAATCATTATGTATTACAAATATGTACTAATAAAAAAAGTATTTTAAAAAAGGAGAAGGGGAAAATGATGGAAAGATGATGAAGAAAAAGAATAAAGAACTTACATAAATGTATCGACTCCCCATGAGGAATATAATCATTACATACAGCAAATAAACACTACAAAAAAATAATCGCTTGATGACTAAAGAAATTACTACAGTTGCCAGCTCTCAAACTCGTTACAAATCTCACGTGTTCACTTCATTTTCCAGGTGTCTCCACACACTTTGTCATTCCTGTCCTTTCTTAACATCTATCTCTCCTACTACCATCTATTAACAGAGCAGTGAGTCTTAATCGGCAATTGAGACTCTAAAGGGGCCTGTTCATCTCATGGAGAGACTCAAATAATCTCATTTTTTAAAGTGTAAAACCTGAGTATAAATTATACAAAAGGATTAGGACCGCAATTCTAAGGACAGAACCCTGCAACGAGGCCAGAGCCCTGTTACGCCAGTCACCCGCCCCCTCCCCCACACACCCAGCGCCACTCACCTGGATGAAATCAGCCTGAGCTCCTGGCTGCAAGAACTCTCTTCCAGCATCTCAGTTCCCCAGAACTTACCTGCCCGAACTCCTGCTACAGCTCAGGAACCCAAGAAGTTTCCTGTGGCTGAGTCTGTGAGCTCTGATGACCACTGGGTCAGGGTCGTCCCTGAGCACCGCCTTTGTGAGCCCACGACGCAAACAGAAACAGCTTCTCAAGACCGCAGCTCCAACTGTAGTTTTAGAATCTGGCAGCCACCAGGCTCCCCACGCTTGGCTGTATCCTGGCTAGATTCTCACAGCCGGGGGATTTTGGAAGACTTCATTCTAAACTAATTTGTACTAAGTGAAACTGAATCCAGTCCAGTGCGGGGGCATCTAAAGTCAGACACAGTATAAAGATACTAGGCAAGTCGCTTGAGTTTTAAAGGATCTTCTTCAGATGCTTCAAAAGAATACAACAGGTACCCTTTTCAATACGTTTAAAAACCAAGGCCATAGCAAACAATGAAAAGTTGCTATCACTCAAGCGTTAACAGTGAGACAACTACTCAGCCAAATGGGAAGACAGGAAAGGAGAAGGGCTAAGTGCACTCGTACTGCTCTCCTATATAGAAACTCAACAAATGCTTAAAGTCAGGAAAACCACTTCTAAACCACCCCCAAGCCCCAGGGACAAGTAGAAAAGGTAGGTTACCCACCCAACATGAAATCAGGTCCCCACCCCACCCCCGCGCTGTCTTTGTTCCCTGCTACACATTATTCTTATACATTATTCGTATACATTATATTCTTATATGACTAGTCATATACCATTGCTGCTTCCTACTCCGCATTCTGAGTTGCTTAGTTTGGGTCGTTCTTTTGCTCCTACTACAATGCAGGAAGAAAAATTAACCTTACCAGTCCCATCTGAGCTTCTGCTTTCTCTTTAGGGGACTTTGAGTAGAATTAGAGAGAAGGACAGCAGACTAATGAAGGGAAAGATAAAAAAATGGGACAGATTACCGAATTGACTAAAGTGAATCCTGAGTTACAGTAAATATATACATACAACTTGTAAAATAATGAAGGGTTAAGATTCCTGAAGCTAAGCAGTGTGGGGGAGGGGTCGGTGTGAAACACTGTTTCCTTAGGTTAAATTTCACAAATAAAGTCCTAATGAAGCAGAAAATACACACATTAATAAGAAACATTTGGGAAAAATAAGTCCTTGAACATTAAAATTCCTTTTTAAAGATTAAAGTCGAATTCTGGGCATGGTGGCACATTTCAGTAAACCCAGCTACTTGACAGGCTGAGGCACAAGCAAGTTCAAGACGAGACAAGACCCTGTCTCAAACTATAGAAAGTACCAAGGATTGTAGCTGGTGGGAGAGTGCCTCTGGGGTTGATCCTCAGTACAGGAAAAACAAAAACACCAGATCACAAGCAAAAAAAATATTTTTTTAAAGATATGATCCAGAAAATTGATTAAATGGTTCTGGAAATCCACACACACACAGAGTAAAAAAAGGAAAGATAATGAAGGATCTGCACTCATCACCCAGTGAATATTTACATGAAACAAATGTAAACACTGGCTTCTCACTTTCACTTTTAAAATCAATCTATAGATAAAAGACCTCATGATTATAGGCTAGAATGCAAATGTTAACTTTGGGGACAGTAAATGTATCATTTATAGATGTTACAATGCAAAAAGAGAAATGCAACAGAAAGGGTACTTTTAATAGCATACTGCTAAGGTGAGTTAGAGAGGTAAGTTAAATTTTTATCTACCAAACAAAAAGTCAAAATGTGGTAGACAAAAACATATGTATATAATAAGTGAAATCAATAGATCACAGATAGACAATTTCCGGATCTTCTCTTTGGCATGAACACCTGTAGATGCAAATGAGTTCTAGAAAGTAGGACAGCTTTTATAGAGTGGAATATTTCTATAGGAAACTTGGTGTGGGAATGTGATGAGGGGAAGGAATAAATATGATACAGAAAGAAAATAAAAGAGCATGTATA